>JAQIXG010001837.1:0-19933 GCA_034700105.1 Oconnorella tubifera | reverse complement strand
AATGTAATTAATCATCGTTCTTAAAACTACAATTAAATCTAACTTATAACTAACATATTATAAAAACTAATTTATTAAAATATATCAAAAAAGAACATTGTAAAATTAATAGAATAGAAAATTCACAAATTACGTTAAAAGTTCGGGAACATTTTCGTAGCCAAGTTTAGCTTCCTTCAAATCAACACGACCTATGGACATGTCTAAATCGCCTACAAATATCAACAATATTAGCAGCAAATTAAAACTGAATAATAAAACAGTATATTTACAAGTAAGAGTTTTATTTGCAAATTAAAATAAAATTACGAAATTCATTTAAAGGTAAAACTAAAGCAAAAAAAATGTTGATATATATCTACTTTTAATTGCTGTGGCTTATTGGCCAAGTGATTCTAAACTATAACCTTAAATCTACAGATACCGAGTTCAAACCGTGCAACTTTAACAATTCAACAACTTTCTGCCCCCTAATTAAGTATTCGATAACTAGATCATTTATTTGATAAACACCAGGTAAATATCAATTTACCTAGTGTAACCATTTTTACCATACAAAACAAAATTTACTTGGCAAAACTGACAGTTAAATAAAGTTGAGTTATTTAACATAGAAATAAAATAGAATTAAAATTGAACAGAATCAGACCGGAGTAATTAAAATGTAATGGTTTAGTTGGGGGGGCCCTGAGACTGCGTAGAGGCCTCCAATGATTTCTAACTTGCGTAAGGCTCCATATTGTATCTAATTGAAAGTAAAAAAATTAATTTAAAACTTCGGTAAACAGCATCACAAAGAGATAACTACTCGAGCTAAAATACATTTTAAATTTAATTAAATAAAAATACATAAAATTTATTTATTTATTGTTTATCATCACATCAGCGTAAAAAATCTATTTAGTGATATATTAACCGGGTGCATAGAAATCAAATGACTAGAATACATGTCATTAAATATTTTTATATCAAAATGACGAGGATGTATATACATCGTCATACAAGATTTTCCGCAAAATAATATATTTAAAATACCAAAACGTACTTTTATTTTGAGCTAAATTATCGCACTGTGATGTCAATCCATGCAAACCAGCGACATTAAGACGACAGCATCCTTGATATGAACACGCGTGTCTCGACACAGAACACAGTAATGCAGCGCGACACCGACTAGTCATTGGGGTTAGATGTCGCAAAGTGAGATTAAGCATTGCGTGACTTCTACTTGTAAACATGATAAAGTTCTTGCATATAAACTTTCTGCACTTGTAGAAAGAGTCCTGTTTATAATTTAATCACATAATTAATACGTTTTCTTTAATGCATATTTAAATTCTGATGAGTATTGAATATATACTGAGTACTGAGTGAATTAATTACATTGGCATATTATTATCATATTATTATCATATTAATTATCACATTACTAGTATTGGACCTATTATGTTATGTTAACAAATTGTATTAGCGTAACATAGTATAAATTTATGTCTTTGCATTGATTACAAAACGTCCCGAATAAAAATTAAGCCCCCTTCTGCCCTTCCAATTTTCAAGACGTTCCGGCGCGGAACTAGGCCCCCCCGATCGGCCCCTCACTAACAAAAATTAATTGAAAGCCACAGATACAATCATCAATTACCTCGAACGCAAATTTGATAAAATGAATAAATGTAATAAATTAAATCAATATTACAATTTATTTACTTTTTTTATAAATATGTATATTTAATATTAAAATAATTTAATTAAATTATAATTTAAATTAAGATAATATTTATTTTGTTAAACCCAGTGGTTCGAAGGGGCGGGGCTTGGTACAAATAGCAAGGCCTCGCTACAACAGAGTTCTCTCTGGTACGCTGTTAAAAGAATCATTTTTCATCAATTAACGCATTTTCTTCATTTATTGGACTAAATTGTAAAATATTAAATATCTGAAAAATCTTATCATGTTGCAATGGTCTTGTCTAACGATGGTGAAGCTGAATATAAGCAATAGAATGAGAAATATTCTACAGAATAGTCAATAGAATGAGAATAGGACTTGTTTACAGACTTTTGGTATACAATACTACGTCAATCAATATTTGGTTTATTACTGATATTTCGTCTATTGCAACATTAGGGTTAGGGTTATGTTTAGGGCTAGATTTAGGGCTAGGGCTAATGTTATGATTATTGAAATATTTTGCAGTTATGGTAGACTAAATGTCGTTAAACCTTCTGTAGACGTAGATTAAGTATCGTAGACCAAAAATCTGTTGACGAATTGTTGCTGAACCAAATAAGATAATAATTAGAATTAGACGAAATGAACCGTATCAATTATTTCACGTTCTTATTTTTAATGGTAGAAAATAAAATTCAATATTCTGCACGAGCGATATTATAAGATGGCCGGCAAAATGGAAAATAATTCTTCGGCGACGGGGGAAAAAGTCGACCTGGGTCTGTTGGAGGAAGACGACGAGTTCGAGGAGTTCCCGGCCGAGGACTGGACGGGGGCGGACGAGGACCAGGGGGACGTGAACGTCTGGGAAGATAATTGGGACGATGACAATGTAGAAGATGACTTCTCGAAGCAGCTCAAAGCGGAACTGGAAAAGAAGACCGGAAGTAGTAAGACGGGGGAAGTGACGGCCATGCAGATGTGAGAAAGAGGGGAAGATAATTGGGACAATGGGGTGGGGGAGGTGAAGTTTGATGGAGATATTTAAGAATGACTCGGTGGTTTTTGTGTTACGAATTATTGCGTTTATGGAATGGATTTTTCTATGCATTAAAACTGTGGAAAAACTTAAAAAACTGATCAAATATTGAAGTTAAACTACAGTTTCGAAATTGAACTGAAATTCAAATTCATTTAACTTGCAAAGTAGCAAAGTTATGTAATCTTTCAGTGTCGTTTGGAGGGATCTATGTTCGTTTAATATAATATAAAATTGCTGTAAATGACTTATTTAATTGATCATACAATGATTTTGATTTACATGTTTAAAAATTAATCTGTATTATTTTTTTTATTAAACTGTAGGAGAAAGTCTGTTAGTATAAGCCTGTAATATGATGTAGGTTTTCCTTTCTTCTTGTTAGTAGGAAACATTTTGGTATAAAACTTTACTCGAGTTGAACTTTTTCCAAGTTTTTGTACAATAACATTTCAAACAGATGCTGTTATTAAACTGCATTTGATTCGTTTTTGATATTTTTTCATTTATTCGAATGATTACATATCTATAGACTAAATAATATGTCAGATTGCGTAATAAATGTTTGATTTATATATTTTTCCTGAATGAAAACAGTTACAAATAAAAAATACAGTATTAAGTTTATAACCTTTAATTTATAACTTAGAATTTAAAATCTGTATTTTATTTATATCGTCAGTTTATAAGCAGAATAATTACCGTGAAGATTTAATTATATAACAAGAATATTCAACTAAAATATAAAAACGTAAAAAATATTGTTAAGAAATTAACAAACTATTAACACTCTATTTCAATTAACACAACAATTAACAATTAATTTAGTAATAACACGGAGCCTCTATAAGTTCTGTTTAGAATAATTCTAGATTTAGAATTAATTTGCTTGGATTGAGTCACTCAGACCCAGTCCTGTGGATTTACAAGTATTTCCATTAATTCCGCTTCATTCGATCCCTCCATCGGAACATGGCAATATTCCCATTTCTGAAATATATTGAAATATACTGAAATATACAATAAAATACATTTAATATTTAAATTTGTAACGTATAAATCGCGATTTTAAGCAATGAAAACATTACAAATTTTATTCTACAACGACTAGTTGTTCAATTTCAGTTTCTTTTTGTAAGAAACATTGAAATTTTCATAGACACAAGTCACACAACCTCCATCATGGAGTGGGATTTTTGCTAGCTGGTAATAATCGAAAATAATGCGTAGCAAGTGAAAACAAGGTAAGTGTGATAGTAAATAAAATAAAGTGAAGTATCTAGAAATGAACGTACAGCCAGTAGGGGAAGGGACATGAGGATGCTTTCAATTCTTGCCTCCGGGGTTAGCAGGCCAAATTTGGTTCCTCGATCATATAAGAGATTGAATTCAACATATCTGCCGCGGCGTAATAGCTGCCACTGTCTGAAACCATTTTATTAAGAAATAAAATAATGATTAATGGTTATATTAAACAGTGCAATAGTTCATGAGATAAAGATAACATAGAATAGTTAAAGATAATAAAAGTTAAATGGATTACAATATTTTACGAAAGATATCCCATCAGTTTAAGCGTTTTACTAAGGGAAGTAAGAGAAATAGTGAGCAGTCTGGGTAATCTAACCTGGATCTTACAGTTGCCAATGTCCAACGCAAAAAGGTTCATCCCTTTCAGAGTAAAATTCTTTCAAATATATCGCACGATTAAGAATAATTAAACAAAACGTAAAGGATATTGTTAATTTATTGACTTTGATAATATGATAGTAAAGATAAGAATGAACCTCTCGGCCCAGAGATAAGGATCATTCTTATGTTTCATCACAAGTGGTAGATAGGAAGGCAGTACACTTTCTGCGCAAGTCTTCAAAACAGAAGAAAGTAGAAGAAAAGTAAAAATATACACAAATAAAATCAGAAAGAAAGGGTGCAGCTAGTTAATACTGAAATATTGTAATCAACACGAGAATGAAACCTAGAATCAGTCAGTTTCGAGTCTGGTACAATAACCGCTTCATCGCTAGCTATAAATGATGATATACTTCTTGACTTGATATCTTTCTTTAACTAGTTGATGACTAAAGTCAGAAATTCAATAATGTTTAATAAGAAAAGTTTAATATATCAAAATGAATATTAATTTCATAAATTTATGAAAGTTACCGTTACAAATTCAAAGACTTCCTGTTGATTAGGTGTATCGAGATCATCAAAAAATATACCCCCCACACCCCTACGTTCCCCTATAAAACAAAATGCCCCTTATTTATTAGTCCCACCTTTCACAGTCATATCAAACTGGAATAATTTTGCAATTTTGACAAAATCTGATATGTCCAGCGACGTAAGTTTAAAGCTTTTACTATTAAGCTTAGTTATTATGGTATTATTAAGCTTAACGTTTAGATTATTTCAATGTGGACATCATTTCAAAATGAATATTTCACAACAACGCAATATTCATATATACAACTAATTACATTTCTTAAACTTGAAATTGGTTTTATTTCAAACTTAAATTGATCGCAAATAAAGTCGAATACTTTCCCATTAAATTAAGAGCCACACTAAAGGGTGCAGAGAGTCAGTAAAATATTATGACTTAAATACCATCCCATATTAACATTTTAATTAGAATCTACAGGACTCGATTAAAGAACATTTGATTCCAAGTTCGGTGCTCTAACCGTTTTGCAATAGGCTTCAACTGAATATTATTCTGAATAAAAAAACATACCTCTATGAACAATAAGAAAATAATCGTCACACCATTTCTTAAATCTTTGATAGTAAGTTGGATTATGCTCGTTGCACGCTTTTTGCAACGTTCCGTGAAAATGAACGACATCCTGAATACGAAGCAACAGTAATTATTTACTTACAAAATTAAGTATCGAAAAAAGTTCTGTAATCGTAAAGGATTGCACAAATATGGGCAAGTTTGGAGAATTTTGTGTAAAGCCTGTTTGCCTGCTTGCGTTCTTTTATTTGTACTTAAGTATGTTTGCTAAAAGTCAGTGAATATAAAATGTTAATTGCAAATACAGAAAAACCAAAAATAAATAAATGCCAGAATAATTTATATATAATTTAAAAAAAGACTGCACTAAATCATTTTAAAGATGCACAAATTTGTAATTCATACATATATCATGCAGTATATAAAGTTATATTTCGTGTTATAACGCAATATAGTCTGTAATTCGTAAAGATAACGAGTTGCAAACATTATTTTGTCAAATATTCATGACTATAAAAACTCAACTATACAACTATATACACCTCAAACTCTCAACAATCACATATAAAATTTAGTCCATAAAATTGCATGACTTTTTAAACCTTTTATCCAAATGCCTAATTAAGCAATCACATTTTTAACGTTTTTATTAAACTAAATAACTATTTAAATGACTTATTTAAAGTTCTTGCAATTAAATATAAACCTCTTTATGCAGAATATAAGGCGTTAAATCTGTTCCCCCACCAAACCACCAAAGCTTCGATCCAGTTGCCGGATCAGTGACTTCAAAATAGCGATAGTTAAAATGTACGGTTGGGATATGTGGATTCCGCTACAAACAGAACTTTTACAAATATTTTTTTATCCATTTAATATATGAATTATACTACATACAAAAGTTTTACAAATATTTTCTTCCCTATTTAATATGAGAATTCCGCTACAAATACAAATTTAGAAATCTTGTGTTATCTACTTAACATTCATTAAAGATTTTTGGCACAAATGGTAGAGCACAGAAGTCAAAACTAAGAGATCTAGATTCGATTCCCATCAAATTTGACTATGTAGCTAGATTGCTATACTCTTCAGTAAAATGTTCACATTTTTAGCAGCTATATCTGCGTGATCGATCATTACATCCTACAGTACGATAATCCAGATGTTAAACATAATTTCAAGTTAAAGTTACTGAAGAAATGACAAATAAAAACTCTGTCTAATATTTGATACAACTTTCGAATAATACGAACAATATTCATATCAAACCGATAAAATAAAAAAAGATTCATTTATTTAAACTTACAGGATGTAAAACAGAACTGATTCCCGCAGCAAAAAAATCCAGCTTACCCTCCGGTAAACTTTTATGTCTACACAAATATATACAATAATTTTAATTTAATATCAAATATGCCTACTAGAAACTTTATCACTCAGCTAGTTTTATTAATGTAATGATGAAATGTCTATAAAAAGCTAAGCATGACAGTATAAGCATATAATTGCTAAATCAAATGAATACAATTAGAATCTTATAATAAATCAGTAAAATAAATTAACCCTTAAATAGTATCATTATTATTAGATAATTCTAATATTTCAAGTAAATATTATTTGTATTAATTATTCATCATAGCTTTTGGTGTAGCAAAAGCAAGAAATTCTGAACCAAAAGGTTCCAGGTTTGAGTTCCAGTTTGGCTAGCATTACATCTCTGAAACCTCTTAAAACTAATGTAACAGTTAATGTAAATGTTAACATTAACTAATTAACTCTTTTTATTTTAATATTAGAATTATATTAAAAATGTAAATACTGAGATAGAAAGAGCACTTCTCCTCTCACCTAACTCTCATTTGTTGTGCTGCGGCTGCCGGCAGCACTCCATTCACAACAGAAACATTTACACCGGCTTTCTCAAAAACATGGCCATCTTGCATTATGCAAGTCACTCCCCCTCCTCCCTACATTATCAAAACAACTCTATCTTAATAGCATGGTACCCCGACAAAACGGCTCGAATATATGACCCGAATACCCTGACAAAATGCCCCATTAATTTATTTAATAACCCTAACTAACTCTAAACTTAACCCTAATCTAAGCACTAACGCTAACTAATCCTAACCCTAACCCAATCCTGACCAAAACCATAACTCTAAGAATTACTAATCGGGATCAATTTTTCGGGGCCATTTTGATGGGTCACGTCAAAATGGCCCCAGCATAATAGTGTATTAGCTGAATATTTCTACCAAAAACAAAGAATTGCACTTTAGGTAAATAATAAGTTCAAAGTTTAATTTAATTTAGCTAACTTTATTAATAATATGATAATAAATATATACAAAGTTCAGAGCCTTGCTAAACAGTGCAACAAGTCAGCGACTTTTGCTACTGATACACGATTAAATCTCGACAAAACTAGATTTTAAAACTAGTTTTAATATTGAGAGATAGTTCATTAAATAACAAGAAAAACAAAGCTAAAAGTTCTTCGAAAATATAAAAAATAAAATAAAAAGAAAAATATATACTTCTCTGCGACTCCATTTTTCAACTTTAAATTTATTTTCAGTATCAGTTTCTTCAAGAGCACGACAGATCTCAGACTAAGTTAAACAAAGTAAAATAAACCAGAGACAAAAATTAGATATCTTACAATTAGAAATATTTTAAAAATTGTTCATGCAAAACTTGGCAGAAAAAAAATCGAATGCAGTAAAAAATGTTCGTATATTTGACAAATATTAAATTTAATTCATACTGCCTCAGCTTAAATTTATTTTATACTTAGTTAATTTATTAAGTTATTGTACTTAGCATATTTTGATAGTAAAAACCAGTGATTTTTCTAATTAATTACCTGTAATCTCATGATCATTAATTCCATTTTAGTTCTCATATCATTTTGCGTCTAAAAAAAGTAAAATCAAATATAAAACATAATTTATAATTTATTATTTAATAGATTAATCACGTATTAATAATAAATCGCATAAAGCATAAAATTTAATAATCATTTATTTTTTTTATATTTACATATTTTTTAATTTGATTAAATAAAAAGAGCAATTGTTAGACTATAATTATGACTTACTGTTCACATAAAAACAACATGGCAACATTAAAACTATTCAAGCAGTAATAAAATGCAAGTTAAAGATCATTAGATTTGTATAATTATATAAATTTATTTACGAATGTGCTTATATTTATTTAAGTACTTCGTTATAAACTCAAATAAGTTACAAACTTTTTCTAGTTGATCAAGCTCAGTAACGGGCGAAGACATGAAACACGACGCATCAATTTTCATCCCAGATGAACCAGCAAATAACTGAAATATAGAAATGAAAAATATTAAAAAAAACACTTAAAATGATTGTAATCAAACTTAACTTTGAAACGCATTACATTTGGTTTTACTTATTACGATTAAGTTGCATTTAAGCAATTTTAATCTTAATCAATAATTAAGGTTAAAAATGCAATAGAAATTGGAGAATCAATAAAAACACGTCGTTTCATCAAAGTTCTTGAATAAACAATATGATGTTCAATAAAAGATTCAAACATTTAAAGGCACCAAAAAGGCACCAAACATATAATTAGATATTAGAATTAAATTGGCACCTAATATTTAAATTTTAAGAGTTGTTTTTAGTGCATGAAAGTACAAATTGATACCTTTGTTCCATATTTAATATGCATTACCAGCCCCCCAGCCACTACTATGCCTGTCACGCAATGCCTAAAAATAAAACTTATGTAAACATTATTTGACATTAAACAATAAACTTTAATTACTTACATAAATGAAAGTAAATATCGATTCAAATGAAGATATAATGAAAATTACTCAGTTTTCTTCTCAATTATTTAATTATTGACAATTAATCAACATCATTTTGTAAATTCATATATATATATATATATATATATTAAATATATACGGCATTGTTATTTACATTACCAGAAATATAATAAACATATTAGAACTTATTCTGCAAGATAGATCTAA
This sequence comes from Oconnorella tubifera, assembly GCA_034700105.1. Classification (NCBI taxonomy): domain Eukaryota; kingdom Metazoa; phylum Annelida; class Clitellata; order Enchytraeida; family Enchytraeidae; genus Oconnorella; species Oconnorella tubifera. The sequence goes on along the minus strand of JAQIXG010001837.1, from coordinate 10,446 downwards.
TATTAACTAATATTCAAATGCATTTATTACCTAATTAGTCTATTTTCTCGTGAGAATCGATGAGCGGCAGATGAAGTTGAGAACATGACACGAGAAGCAGTCTTCAAGGCATTGGATGAGCAGCGCAATAGGACAACCATGATGGTGAATTATTGCCCAGTTGATTGCCTTATTATAGCTTTAAAATCTGTACTCAAAGAATTGAAATTAGTTAAGAGTATTCCTGTCAGTTAACACTGAATAAGCAGAAAATAATTATCAATGATGACATCATTTTGATGTCTTCATAACGTCATCATTTTGATGTCTTCATAACGTCATCATTTTAATGTTTTTATAATGTCATTATTTAGATGTCTTCATAACGTCATCACTTTGATGTCTTTATGACGTCAGCGTCGTGATGTCATTATAATGTCATTGACGTCATCACTGACAGTTATTAATTCATTATCAAATAAACAATTTATAACAATATCAATAGCAGCATGTTAGTTAAATTATATAATAAAAATCTTATTTTTTAAAATAATTGTATGCTTTGTATTTCTGTGTTTGTAACTCAATCATAACACATAAATTGAATATCTGAATAGAGCAATGCAATCACTGTATTACTTGAAGTAATTAGGTGTATAATGTAATTACAATTTATAGTATAATAATATATTGCGGCATCGCAGATCGTTTTGCCAAATATTAAAACTTTATGACTAAAAACAAATAAAAGTTTCATCAGTGTTGCATATAATTCATGACCTGACCTATGACCTCCACTTTGACCTCAATGAACTCAATGTTAACCTTTCCGCACTAGTGCATTCTAATTTTTTAATTGCAACAATTTTCTATTTACCGCAGCTTCACTAAAGGTGTGGAACATCGTCAATATTTTCTTTCAAATTGTTCCGAATTACTTTTAATCAGCTAAATTATGCGATGATTAAGATGTTTTAAAAAACAAGAACTTGTCAAGATCTGCAATCCTTCATGGCGGCCATATTAACCGGAAGTACTTGTTTATATTTTCTATTTAGTCAAAGTTTTATATTTCATTTAAATTTTTTCCTAATTCTATTATTAGCACGACAGGCCCCGAGCCAATCAGGGCCCTCCAAATCAGTCTGTCTGGTAGCCAGTCTTTTTTATGTCTAACTTTTTTATATTTTGTTATTTTGTTTATTTTATTTTTGTTTGTATTGTTTGATTTGTTTTATAAGGGATCTGATTGGCTAGAAGGTGTGTCCCTTGTAATAATCTATAACTTTAGTTTTACTATTTGTGTTGATGTCAATATTTCTCTTTGGTTAAATCTTTTTTAACTGTGTTATTAACTATTTTTTAGTATATAATTGTAGTAAATTAATATAGTCCGTGTAACGTTGTGCAATGATTTAAATTGCTTTATTATTTAAATTCACCGTTTTATAACTAAAGATTTTTTGTGGTTGATTTGTTATTTGTTAAAATAATGCGATTTTCTTGCATTGATCGCTTTCAAAGATATCCTAGATAATATACTATATCTTATAGGATATCTTAGATAACAGTTTATCTAAGATTGATGATACAATAAACTGTACATTCAGTTTATTGTATCATTAATTAAGATGATAATTTTTTCTACAGATGTAACATGAATAGGAGAGCCAATATTCAACCACAGAAAGTTAAAAGAACGGTACGAAAATTTGTCGACCGCTTTATATATTGATACTATTAACGTTGAATTTTATTTGTATCTACGATTCCATATTTGTTGTTTTATTATTAATTGATAAATTATCACGATCAATGATCATATATTATTGCGATTATTATAACTATTATCAAGCAATCGAGCATAAATATTGATTTGTAGTACTATACACTTTTTTCTCTATATCGTTATATATATTATCTTGTATTTTGCATCGTAATAAAGCATACGATTTACGATATTGTGTCTGCTTTTAAAAATTAAAATTTTAAATATTTTTAGGGATTATTTGGTGAAGAAGAAGACGATAGTGATTCTAACGCGATATTTAACTCGATTCCTTTTTCATCCGTGTACAATTATAGAACTGATAGAGAGGTAGAACGATTACAATTATATAAATTTATTAACGTTATTGCGTAAATAATTGTTTTGTAAATTTATTTACTTAGTCTTTCGGATGAATTAGAATTAATTATTTAATCTAGTACGTACTATATATATCTAGTATTTTTCAAGAATCTAGCATAAGAGTATAATATATATATTATGCCCCTGATGAAATGGCTCTGACACATCAGCCCCAACTAAAAATTCTTAATGTTGGGGTTAGGATTTGAGTTAGGGCTAGGATTGAAGTTTGGGTTATCACTAGGGTTAGTTAGGGCTAGGGTTATTGCATGAATTGACTGGGCCTCTTTGTCAGGTTAATGTATTCGGGGCCTTTTTGTCTGTGTACCAAATATATTGTTTTTTATGCAGGACCATGTTTAAAGTTTCTATAACAATATACCAGCTATAGAATTTTACGATGAAATAATTTCTTGCGCTTATTTTTTTGTATCATTTTACAATAATTGAGTTGCGGTTGTCATTCTGTGTGCAGATGATGGGCTCACCCACCCCCTCGCAGTTGTCAACCTTTGGCAATAAATTAGAACCCGTCAGTCTCTACGGAGGTACAGTGGTCATCATTCTTTTCATGCGCTTTTTTTATTTTCATCAATTTTTGTTTTTTCTTATCGCTTCAGTATTTAATAATGTGGTTTATCCGATTGTTTATATGTATGTATTATATGTGTATAAGGTTACGTTTGACATTATAATATACCGTGTTATAACGATGTCTAAGACGTAGCTGTCAATTTAAGCATTTTACTAAAGGGTGCAACAAGTTAGAGAAATAGTGAGCTGTCAGGGATTTAAAAAAAAATAATCCAGTAATATGTAATCGAGTAATATTATCTATAAATCCTAATAATAATAATAATGATATTTTGTTAAAAAAAAATTCTGTAATTTTTTAGCTCCGTTTGTAATGCCACAACGGGGTCTTACGAATTCTTTCCAATCATCCTCCTCCTCCGCCTCGTCTACAAGCAACACGGGGGGGTCAGGGTTCCCTCTAAGCCTCCCTCGACCCAGTCAACAAGGGGGGACGCGACAGCAGCCCGTCTCCCCTAGTAGAAATATGTTTAACATGGGGCAACATAATTTGTTAACGCAACTATCAGCGGCGCAAGCGAGTCTTAATCTTAGCCAAATGAAGCAGAGGATCAGTAATCCATTAACTCCAGGGCTACTTAGGTTACCTTTAACTTTTAAATAAGATAGATGTAATGGTTGATAAGTTATTATTAAGTGTAAAGTTTAATAAGATAGATAGATGTAAAACGATATAAGTTAAATTTAAAGTTTTAAATAAGCCAAGTGTAAAATTTAATAAATGAGTGTTATGATTTATAACGTTAACCTAAAGGTTTAATAAACTGCCAAATTAATATTGAATGAATTAAATTGTTTAAGGTAAGAGTTTGATCATTAAATGTTAAAGTTAAATAGTTAATAAATTAACTTTTATATTGAGCAATTAGTAAGTATATTTGTCATTTTTTTCAAATTTTTGTCAAAAAGTTACTTTTTTTATTTCAGTGGGAACAGCTTTAGTAGGACATCAGGTAAATTTGCATATTATCATATCTAATTTGCATTTTAATTGATATATTTGCGTATTAATTGATCTAATTCGCATATTAAATTTAATTAATTTTGCATATTCGTGTAACTTCTTTAATTCTTACTTGCGTAATTTGCTTAATAACTTGCATATAATTAATTCTATAATAATTAAGGCGCGTTTAACTGTAGAGTTAATTACTGTACTTAACACAGGAGACATCCAGCCTAGTTTGGATTGGTCAGACTTTCCCCTGCTAGGCAGTCGCAGCGCGCAACAAAATCAAATGTTAACGGCTAGAAATTACGGTAAATATTGTTTATTTTATATTTATTTATCTAAATGTATATTAATTACATTCAATTTGAATCCATTTATTGATGATATACCATATACAAGATATACATGATATATATAGGATATAGGTATATGAGTAACAATAGTTTGAACAATAGAGTTTGAAGCAACTTTGCAAATAAAATATATTGGCAGAATAAATTGATTGATTTTGCTTGTTAATTATCACTTGCAGAGAAGGATTTTTGACATTTTTGATGCTGCACTGCATTTCATTAAATTGTAATAATACAATTGCTAACTACTATTGCTATTACGATATTCTGACCACAATTGTATTTTGTCAATTTTTACCTGGTGATGTCATCAGTCGGTATGGTCAGCAAGCCAACACAAGAACCAACGCCAGAGTTCCAAATACAGCAGGAAGATTTCCCCGCTTTACCTGGCGCGCAAAGTAAGTCACACATTTCTTATTTTACTTGGCGCCCAAAGTAGGTCACGCGTTGCTATTTGTATCTTTCCAAGCAAAGTTTGTAACGCGATGTTCTTGTTTTTGATTCTTTTTTACTTTGCGTATGAAAGTCATAAAAATGATGAAAAAAATGAAAGTAAGAATACATTTTACTTCTTTATTTGTTGATAATTGTTTATGTTTAGTGTTAACCAATGATATCGTTTGGTTATTTAAATTAATAAAGTGTAAAATACATTTAAATGAAATTAATTTTAATAATTAATAATTAGATTTAATATTGGCTTGTTTCATATTTGTAGATCCTACGTCGTGTTCAAATGAAACTTCATCAAAAACGGTAAAAAATGTTTAGTTTTAAACATTATTTCATCTTTTTGTTATAGGATATGTAAAACTGTAGACAATTATTCTAAGTCAGCAGTTCAGGATTGCTGACCTATATCAGCTTAATTGTATTTATCCTTGTTGGCTTAAAGTCTTAGACAATCACTCACATAGAACCTTTACGTTGTATTAAACTTTTAAAATTATTATTCAGAAATGATATCTAAAACTGTTGATTAAACAGTTTTTTTGTTAAATGGTGTAGCAAATCGGTTAAATATTTCACACTTTACTCAATATGTGATTACTTTAATTTATTACATAATGATTTAGCTACTTGATTTGATTTTGGGAAGGGATTGTGCATGTTTTTGTAGCCCACAACGAGTGTAGGCAGCTACGATCAAGCAGTAAAAGACAGCAGCAGCAGCAGTGCTAGCAAACCTTTTACTGATAAAATAGTTGGACAGCAACGGAGAGGCATACAGACACATCCTGACGGTAGGTCATGCAGACATACACTATCTGGCTGTACATTTATCTGTCTGTTTGTCTGTCAGTCAGTGTATCCATTAATCTGTTTCAGCTTTTCGCTCTTTAATAGTGGTCCATCCTTATGTCTGTTTATTTATATAATTAACAGATCTATATATCTTTCTGTCTATTTCATATTTATTTCACATGTCTGTCTATTGTCTATCTGTCAACCAGTTTGTCTATTTGTCCATCTATCTGTGTCGCTCTCTCGGGTATCTCTCTCTCGCTCTCTCTCTCTTTCTCACTCTCTGTCTGCCTATCTCTATCTCTCATTGTATGCCCTCATTTATCCTCTCAGGCACTGTCTCTAATATTCCCGTCGGTATGGTAACGGATCAGTTCGGCATCGTTGGTTTGCTAACATTTATCAGAGCAGCAGAGACGGATCCAAATCTGGTGGCGCTGGCTCCCGGTATCGACCTCACGACGTTAGGACTCAATCTTAACTCTCCAGAGTAAGTCATTACGCGCTGCTTATTTGTCCTTTGCTTAACGTTACATCAGCACAAACTATTTAGATAATGATTCAATCAATCAAAAGTCAGTATTTCGAAGTAGAAGTTTAGAAATGTATTAGAAAGATAATAGAGGTTGTTGTAGGTTAGCTTAGGATTGTACACCGCTCAATGTCCTTTTGGATTGATGGGGAGTGACTGTTAATTTTTTTGTTTTGTACAGTAACCTGTACAGTACTTTCCAGTCGCCCTGGGCTGATGCCCCCTGTAGGCCTCAAGATATTGGTCAGTTAAATTTCATTTTTGTTTCTACAAAATTATAATAATAATGATAATAATAAAAATACTGAAAACATTGTTTTATAAACGAATAAAGAATCACAAATGATTGCAATGCCAATAGCAAATTATGGAAAACCATATACACAGTTACCCTTATTAGTATACAGCGTTGGTTAGATTATAAGGGTTAGAAGAAAGGTACATCAGGAAGAAAGATTAGAGAAAATACAAAGATACCACTCTGTAGTATTGCTATATTGGTTGATATATGTCATACTTCTATGTATTGATACGTTTTTCTTGATACGTATCCATACGTATTGCTTGTATTTGATAGACTATCATGTGCCGACTGAGTATCTAACAAACGTATTCATTCGAGACAAGTTAGCGCCCATCAAGTTTAATCGATATCAAGAAGATCTGCTCTTCTATTTGTTCTATGTCAACGGAGGCGATATATTACAACTAGCAGCAGCTACGGAACTGTAAGTCACTCGTTTAGTAGTCGCTTATAATTTAATCATTGTTTGTTAGTCATTTATAATTTAGTCATTGCTTGTTAGTCATTTATAATTTAATCATTGTTTGTTAGTCATTTATAATATATTGAGACATAAGTGTTTCAATGTATCAATAGATTCTGATGTGACTTTAATCATCATAAATTTTACTTCTTCATTTCTCATTTCTGCGCACTTAGTAGCAAACTTAAAGAAGATCAAATATAAAAAACGTCATTAAATACTATTTTCTTTCGTTGATCTATTTCTTCGAGTCAGATATAAAACATAAAACTTTTCTCAAATAGTGCTGATGTGACTTTAATGTCATAAATCTTCCAGGTACAATCGTGACTGGAGGTACCACAAGGAAGAAAGAGTTTGGATAACGCGGGCCCCCGGTATGGAGCCCCTCACTAAAACAGCGGCCTATGAACGGGGCACCTATGTCTTCTTTGACGTACATAACTGGAGGAAGATCCCCAAGGAGTTCCATCTGGAGTACAGCAAGTTGGAGGAACGACCTCAACTCCCAGACATGCATCCTCTACAGAATAAAGCAGCAACGACCAATTAGTTCTTACTCTTCTTCTTTTTCGTCACCCACCTTGTCATTATCGTTGTATACCAAACGACTGCCGTTTTAGTTCTTTTTTCTTTTTTTCGTGACTGATTAGAGTTCTCCGTTTCTCTCCTTGGCTTCCTTCGAGGAGGGAGGAAGGGGAGGGAGGGGGATTTTTGTAACTGTATTGGTTCGCGAAAGATTGAGAAAAAATATTAGTAATTTGCGTGTATGTAGATTCGATTCAGTTAATTTTTTTACTTTAACGTCTCTAGTTTACTGTTTGAGAATAACGTCACAAATGTTGGCATTATATTTAATGTCTTGCTAAGGGGTGCAGCAATTTAATAAAATATTGCGAGGTATGGTAAACTGGAATCCGGGAAACCTTGGTTTCAATTCCTGTGCTCTAACTGCTTAGGAAACTGTCTGCTAAACAGTTCAATTTCAAGGTATTAAATAATAAAATAGCCTATAAAATATAATCTTAAACATGAAACGCTGATTTCAAATTTTATTAAACTGTAATTAGTCATCCAAAACCTTAACTAAAAGCAATTCAAAAACAGATTTATAAGTAACATTATAGAAAATATACACAACGAAATAAGTGTTCTCATTTTAATATAATTATCGTGATTCAACAATAATACAGAAGTAAGATTATAAAATCATCGTTAAAGGCACATTACGTTTCATTAAAACATATTTATTAAAACAGCAATGATATTAATATGCATATGATTTAAAAATGCAGCCAAATAGGATTAAGCTTATACAACATGACTTAAAATTGCAACCAAATAGATAGGGAAAGAACATTATATACAGAAAGGCTGAAGTATGATCCACACTGAAACTCAAACCCTAAACCTCTCAGTTCGTAGTCCAGCATTGCAACAATTCTGCCAGCGAGCTTTGATAACAAATTATAATAAAATTAAAATAGTCATAATTAATAATAAATAAATGTTAGAGTTAGATTAAAATACAATAGTTATAATATAATTTATAATTTAATAGTTTATTATGTGCAAAGTGAAATTGATTGAAATCATTACATAGATTTAATAGATTTTGTAATAAGCTTATATAAATCTGTTACATAAAAAATAAAATTAACGGATCTAAATTCAAATAAAAACAAAAAAATAAATATATGGTGTAATAGTCAATTTAAGTCAACTACGATATTATACAATGATCGTTTCATAACGTTTAAAACGTTCTTTTAAGTTTAACATCATGGATTGCAATAATATATACACTATGTCTCAGACGTAGCTGCCAATTTAAGCATCCTACTAAAGGGTGCAGCAAGTTAATGAAATAACGAGTATTTACTGGAATTGAACCTGGGACCTGCCATTCCGAGTCTGGTTCTCTACTACTTCACCATCGAGGTTTGACAATATAATAATAATAATAAATTAAAAAAATTCAACAGACTTCAAACTTAACTGATTGAAATTTAAATCTTCTATGCAGAGCATCAGTTATTGTATTTTTAATAAATTAAGATATATAAAACAAGAAAAATATTACAATATTAAATTATCAACAAAATGCCAGCTGACCGCAACAATATTACAATCCGTAAACTGCAACCTCAACACAACCTGAATAATATCGTTATCAGTAGCAATTATTCTGTTCTTTTAAATATATTCCGCAATAAAACCGTAATTCTTATATAAAGTATAAAACTGGTCCACCATTAGTTGTCCATATCTGGAATAAAATCATAACAATTCATCGACACTAAACTCATTTAAATCTTAACGTCACATCAGCACAAAAAGGCATTATAATTATCACCGAGTCTAGTACTAGTACCCTTTCTCTTCACTCATTTCCTCTCATAATTTAATAATATTGACTAAACCCATTATCCTCCGAGCACGAACTCATAGCGCTATACGTATGCGTCAACAACAATGGAAACCTAGATGTGAAATACTCAGCAAACTCCTGCGCGGTACTTCCCAGCGCCACCTTAACTTCCTCGTCCAACTCTCTGAAATGATGTCGCTTATTCCTTATAGCGCGCAGCAGATCCCTGACGGAATACTTCTTATACGATCTGAACTTCCTCAAATCTTTCTTCAACTCTTCCGTAATATACTGACTCCAATCCGTCCTCACGACTTTCAATCCGCTCGATTCCAATCTCAACACGTCGACGTCGCTATCGTCTAATTTCTCCAGTTTATCACTAACCGCTTCAAAAAATGACAAAATCTTTTTTCCGCTCCAAAACAGCGGATGCTTCAAAACGGATTTAGCCGAAGGTCTAGTTGAAGGATCATCGCGCGTCATTGATTCGATTAAATCAAGCGCGACGTTATGACGATGGCGCTCGATGGTTAATAAATCGAGGGAACGCTTGCCGGTGAAGATGTTTGCTTGCCGGGTAAGCGCGTCGCCGTAGGGGTGAGCTCCGGTAAGGGCGTAGTAGATGAGACAACCAGAGGAGAAGATGTCAACGGAGCAGGAAGTATGCGGGGGAGTGTGCATCATTTCTGGCGCTATCCATCCGTCGGTGCCAGCGATACCTGAACGACTGATTGGGGGAGGAAGCACAAGGCAAATTTTATATATCTTATATATTTCTAATAACTTTATATATATCTTGTCAAAAGTTGAATAGATTCAAAACATAACATTCGATTTAATTTTACATATCTTATATATACAGTATAATCCCGTTATATCGAAGCTCAGGGAACCATCAAAATTACTTTGATATATCAGGGTTTCAATATATCCAATTATAGAAATTACAAATTACATACATACTTTATACGTATAACATAAAATTACGTAGGTACGGTATATTGGTAAATGTGCATGTACACACTAAAATTCCGATTTTATGTTAAAAATAACAAGATCAACCCAAAGAAATACAATAAATTTTTATTAAAAAACTTATTAAAATCATCATATTTTTATTTTCAAAACAGAAAAATATAATTTTTTAATCGGAGACATTTTTGAAGAAGAGACACCATTGATCGACCAATCAGAGAGTGCTGGCGATGGGTTTTCCCATTCATATAACCTCATAGCTGAAATCAGCGCAGGAAAGATTTATGATATATAATATGTAATTAGAAAGTTTGCAGCACCGACCAATGACGAAACTTTATGCAACTTTGATTTATGTGATTGGATTTTGATTGACAGGGACTGAAATACAGCTTCGATATAATCGAGATTTCGATATATGCGAGCTCGATATCAGGGTATATTTTATATTAAGTAACGTGTGTGGCGGGACTGATTAAAAAACATTGATATAAGCAGAATTTCTATATATGCGAGTTAGATATAACGGGATTATACTGTA
>JAQIXG010001836.1:0-19935 GCA_034700105.1 Oconnorella tubifera | reverse complement strand
AGACGATGACTTATGAGATGCAGCCAGATCAGGTTCACTGTTCCACTTTTCTTTACTGAGTAAAAATGTTTTCTTAAAGAAGTATTTCTTGCTGTGAATATACTTGGAGATGGCATCGGCCGAGTTGTGGCACCCGCAGAACCGAGCCCATTCCTCCGCGCAGAGGCCCCTACCGCAATCTCGACGATTAGGGTTGGCCCCTGGAAAATATATCGTAACCTCAATTCTTAATTAGATAAAATTAGAAAATAGAGAAGTTCATCCAACAGTCTAGATCTTGTGATCAGATCAATAAAAAAAGTTAAAATACACACTGGATATAAACTCTGACAAGCTAGGCCCTATCCCTGAAAAATAACTATCATAGTAAAAAAATCATAGTATCAGTTTGAACGAATATAATAAAAAAAATTACAAATAATAAATAATATAATTTAAAGGTAAAGGAAATTTTACGAAAAATTCCGATTTAGTGCATTTTTTAACCAATATATTATTAGCACTTGCAAATAAATGAGAATTGTTTGAATAGTACATTCGCGAAAAATTCTTTTATGACTTTAATATATAACGTACATACAGTATATAACATATCTTTTTTATAAAAACATTCATGTTTCAAATTGTAACATCTACATTATCTTCAGAAAAACGTAGATTTGACATTATTCCAAAAATAGTGCGAAATATACTCCGCAGGATCTCGTCTACTACGTTATTTTAATCATTGCTGAAAGTGATGAATGCATCTATAGATTTATGTGACACGTTTCAGATAAATTTATTGCTCGATGATGACCAGTATTAATAAATGTCAAGGCTCTGAGATGCACCGTAACCCATAAGCAGCACATCTTGCGTCTAACTCGCAATGAGATTGTATTGGAATCTGGAAGGCATTGTCACTGTGCTTTCATATTAATATATTATCAGTTGAGAAAGCTGATTATGAACAGTTTTAACGTGCTTATATGTGGGTGGGGGAGGGAGAGAGGGAGAGAGAGGGTATAATGCAAGGGACACTGCATGTAAGAAGACTGAACAATATTCTTTTCTAAGCTGTTCCTTCTCTTTCTTACTACAGGGAGATGTCTACCTCCAACCCCTCAGCCACAGCCCTATCTAAACCTAACCCTAAGAGATGATGTAAAAAACATTGCGATCCAGCTTCATTTATTTGTCGAGAAATAATAATGCTTGTCTTGGCATAAATATTTACCATTATATTGAGATTAAAATTATGATTTATATATCGGAGTACAATAATGAATACAAATATTTATCTTAACTTCACTTTCCAATATTTAGCTGAAGCACTTATTTCAATTTTCTTGTTTTGTTGATAAAAAAAATCTCAAAAGAAAAGTTGAATCTTGTCAACATTTTTGAACTTGCAGCGAAATTCATTGTTCATTATTTCACATATCAATCAATCTACAGAAAGCTTCTTAAAAGGGACCAAGCTAAGCTGTCAGACTGCATTGTTTGAAATGATTTATTGATGTGATGAGGTGTTGTTTTTATAGTGAAAGACATTTCTACCTCAAGGGATCGAGACTACTCATAAATGAAAGGGGATGGGGGAGGGGAAGACAGGCGACCCCTCTTAACAGGGTCGATTTAACGATTAAATTAATAGATCTAAAATCTTATGTAGGTCATAATGTCCTTTACATAATCATTTTAGCTTCTTGTCTCACATGATTTTAGGGGAATATTTAAATAAATATATATATAATGTCAAATTTTGTAAAGAAAATTTCAAAATACTCTGAGATAAACTGAGCAAAATATTATCTTACTGTTTATGAATAATAATAATTACAAAATAATAATTAAAAAATAATAATTATAATTACAAATGTCCCTTACAAAATAGACTTTTAAATTTATAGTAGGAGTAATCGCCCGTCCATCTAAACTCCACAACATTATTTATAAAATATTTGCATATGCTAATGTCAGGAATTACATTTTAAAATAAATCATACTTCATTTATTTTCTATCTTCGAACGATTAGGTTTTTACATGTAATAATACTTAATTTATGCAAATAATGATGAGAACATACCAGCAAAGAGTAATAGTTTGGCGCACCTAGTCCTTCCCTGTATGGCTGCCTTCAGCAGGGCACTGAAACCCAACTTGTTGTACTGATCCACTCTCACGTGACGGAAGTGACGCAACATAAAGTTTACTACGTCATCATGACCTGTCAGCAGAATAAAATACATTATGACGTAATATAAATTTAATTTAGCATATTAAGTAAATGGCTTGATAGAAGTTAATACAATTTAAGGTCAGGCTGAGGAATATATATACAGTGACTTTGTTCAGATATTTTGTAGGCCTAATAGTTAACCTAATTCGTAGAATTTAGTTAATTATAGAATTGTAATAATAGATTAATAATTATAAAAGCCGAATAGTAAATTTAATTAGATGTAATATATTGAGTCATTTGATCAAACAAACATTCTGGAGTCGATTTATACGCAAATAATTACAAAATTGCTTTTTAATATATATTTATAAAATCATAGAAATCATAGCAAGCAATAGCATCTACTAATGAGATACAATGTCACCGCAGGCTAAAGAAGAAAAAATATAATGAAGTAGTGAAGAAGTTGAAAACGAGACCAACTGATTCAAAATTTGAATAAATCGATGACTGTATGTTCTAGATCCCTCAAGGTCTACTGAATACTAGACTAGAAATTGGAATTTTAGAAATGTCAGCTTTCATTTGATTCAAGGATAAGGTCATTTTGAAAACTACCAACATGTGATTTTAGCAAAAAAGTGCAGATTGTTTAAACAGAGCTTTATTTTTCATTGCTATTTTAATTATTGACTTTGTTTTCATTTTGTAATCTTCATATTTTTGAACAAAGTTTGAATTTATATATTTTACTTTTCCCTATTGAAGAGACTGTCTGTAATTTTTGGCCGTAATAATTTTTAAAATCAAAAATGATACTAGTATGTTGACATCAGTTATATTCTCGATATAATTTAGTGAAGTTGCATTCCTATGTATGTACACTATTTTTGGACAGTAAATCAAATATGAGAAATATAAAATTAATCTTATTCACACAGGAAATTCTACACACGCCTCAATGTGTTTGATCAATTTTTCCAGGTAAAGAAAGCTAATATAATTTCTACGAAAAATACTCGAATAATGCGAGATCTCAGTTTCCTTTTTTCTCTTTTCTCATCTCTTTTTTATTTTTGATGTTTCATTCTCATCAAATTTTCTTCTCTAAAGTTTCTCTTCTATTTCTCTGTTCAAAGGTGTCATTTTCTCTCTTATTTAACCGATAATACCTTTTCTCTTCTGTTACAATTTAATTATCTGTATGTTTTAAATCCACACCTTTATTTTTGCTTTCTTTTTTGCATAAATTACATATGTCTTTGAAACGTAAAACTTCGGCCAACTTGAAGTATAGTAAAATTCACTCTCATCTAATTCCATTCACGTCATTCTCTCATCGCCTTGTATCACTGATAAAACATCATATGATATTCAAATAAAACAGATCATAACCCGTCAAGATAAGGGTTAAGATTGGGTCAACATGGGTTAACAAAGGTCAACACGCAATTTTTCGCAATTGAAAAGAATCTGATTCGTAAAAAATTTACATAGTGTATGTACTATTTAACTCAAATTTTGTCTGCATTTTAAATATCTTAATTTCATAAGATATACGCAGTATTTTTTCATTCATGTTGAATTATCTCACTATGATAAGATACTGATACTCTTTAGTGACGTCACAACTTTCGCAGCCACTTAACCAACTCATCGATCACGTGGACCGGAAGTATGACGTCAAATCTTAAAGAGTAATACAGCAATTCGCACCAAGACGTACCAGGGTTTGAACTTTATGAATTCCTACAGTCTGCTAAAGTGAAGCACTACTGATGGATTACAGAAATAGAACGAAACCATGACAAATAAAAGCGCAGATATAAAAAGCTCTAATAGCTACTAATTATTGCTTTGATCAGTAATCTATGCTTTACAGCAAAACACTGTATGAATGCAAATAACGAGACACACGATCTGGCATCATAAAAAAGAGATTATTTTACATCTCACTGATTGGAAATCTATTAAAATATGCCTATGTCAAGCTTAAAATTACTTTAACTTTACTAATTATTAATAGACAAGTAATTTAAAGATAACTCACCCGCTTGCGCAGCAAATATGAGAGGAGTATTTCCGTCGTTATCCGATAAATTTGGATCAACATCTTCTACACCAGCCAGCAACTCCAGAATTGGAATAAAGCCATTCGCGCACGCGTGACTCAGTCCCGTCTAGAAAGAAATGAAGCTTCAGTAAAATATCATCATTATTGTTAAGTACAATAACTCTGATTGAATTCAAAATTGTTTTAAAGTCACGTACAGTAACGAAGACTTTTATTACTTATCGAAATTAAAATATAACGTAATACAGTTTATATTAAACACAAGTTCGTTGGCAAGGTGGTAGAGCGCCGCACTCAAACGCCAGAGGTCTAGGTTCTATAATTGTAAATGCTCACTATAATAATAGTCGTTAACTTGATGCACCGTTTAGCAAGACATTTTAATTGACAGCTACATCTACACTCATGTAGTGTGTAAACCCATTACGTTAAACTTAAAAACTGCTAAACACACTGTGACCAAAAATAGGTTTTAGTCCACAAATAAATTAAATTAGGCCATATTATCAGTTTAGATCGTTTTCTATCTAAAGAAAGGTCAAATTTAGATTATCTAAATATATTTAATCACAGATTTGCTGAATATAAGCCGAAAGGCATTCAGAAAAAAGCAATAATTATTAATAACATACTCTAAATAGCAAAACACATAATTTCCACTAATAAAAACTTAAAGCCACAATTATAATAACTCGAAGCAAAATATTTTGAATGACCACGAAATTAAGCCGACATGTTTTTCCCCTCAAAATTAGACTTAAATATGAAACATATCTATATTCACACTAAAAATTCGTTAACATTAAATTATTATTCGAAAATCGTATAAGAAATCAGATTAAGTGAAAGTGTTCAATTTCGTATTAAATTTTTATTGTGATGTGCGCATGGATGAAAAACAACCACAGTACCAATTTTACAAAAAGAATATGTGCCTATGTGTATATTTAATAATTATGACAAAATTGCAATAAAAAGCAACTCTGTTGTGTAATTGATTTCTTATTATTTGAAACCTGTAACAGTCCACGAATATTTATATGCAGAATATATAATTAAGTTATAATTAAAATTTAGAGTTCAATTATATTATTATATAAATGCCATAGAGTCAACGTTGTCTCCCCTTCGTTAATCTGTGTTCTGGAGTTATAAATTGAACCATGCAGTTCTGTTAATATCTCAAAAAGGTTTATTTGATGGTGTTCAATTTCTTTAAATCTGTGTTATCTCAATATTAAAGTCAAATAAAAAGTCTCTTGTGTCCTCAACTGCTGAGCATTAAAGCTATATAACAAAAATATATAATTGTCTCCTCAACTGTTTGATTTTCTCTTAACATATTGAACTTCTCGTGAGAATTTGAGTGCTGCATATCTTGAGGCGTGAGCTGTGTTAACCATTTCTGCAATAATTTTACTTGTTATGATACTGCGTGTTAATTCCTTCTCGTTATTACTATGCTTATCATTCGCTTTATATCACTATTATCACTTCAATCCACGCTGTATTATTTCACAAGCATCAAATAAAAATGTAATAATGTTGAGTGAATTACTGCAGGAGATGATTTTGCTCAGAGATTACAAGTGCAATCCTCCTCCCACTCATTTTCTTAGAGCAAAAGATTTGGCTTGTAGTTGCAATTACTATTTTCTCGACTTCTTCAGAGATCTTCAACGTTTCAGCTTATTTTACTCCAAGTAAAATTCGCACGAATGCGAAAATCTATTGTCTGAATCTAGAAATATTTCATTTTCAAAAACTTCTGGACGAAATAAAAGCATTAGCCTAGAAAACAAGAAGGTGCATTATTTTTTGTCT
Organism: Oconnorella tubifera; assembly: GCA_034700105.1. NCBI lineage: Eukaryota > Metazoa > Annelida > Clitellata > Enchytraeida > Enchytraeidae > Oconnorella > Oconnorella tubifera. The sequence continues at coordinate 13,869 of JAQIXG010001836.1, read as the reverse complement.
AATATATTATGGTTCAATATTATTTTGACCTAATTCATATGATCACAGTATAACCTTCAAAGAAATATATGTAATTATTTATTAATATATGCAATTATTTTCTTTTTAATTTATCTTCTTTATTTCACTGTTATAATACTCCTATGTTTTTATAAGTGCACATATTATAATAATTTCATTTATTTAATAACAAAAAATGATGCCTCATATATAGTTTATTGACTCGATTTAATACAGTTATAATGTCTTTTATTTAATGATTTTAATCACACATTTGTTTAAAACATCGAGAGACGGAATCTGATATAATTCATTACGCCATCTACATGTCGGAAGTTTAGTTGAACGCACTGAACGTTGCGTATTCTCTACGAAGACCAAACTAATCAAATAGCAAAAAAACTGATTCAAAAGAATTTGAATTAGCAAAAAAATGAGCACAATTGAGAAGTGCTTCAAAAGCATTCTATATTTGCTTTTGCTTCGAAAGTATTATTCACGAGACTTGGCGTTTTCCTGCTTTGCCTCGAGCGCTCTTTAGTTGGAAATTGTGCGCTTTATTAAATGACTCCGGCGACCAAATGGATTGAGATGGAGTGCCGCTACTGTTGAGAGAAATTGAACAAAGAAAAGCTTCATCCCCCGAGTAGAAATTTTGACGCGCTATCTTTTTAGATAACCTATCCTTTATTGTCTTTCATACACTACAAATTTCAGAAATTTGCAATAAATGCTTACTCATTATCCAAGTTTATGAATAGTTTCATTTGACAACATTTTAGCATATAGGAATGCAAATGAATTATTAAGATTACAGCAAATGATACTGTACTGAAATAAGTTAAATCTTATTCAAAGTTGTAAACAGGAATGACAGGCGTCCAGAAGTTTATTCTTTCATTTTATTTAATAAAGTTTTAATTTATGTTTGAGACAATATTTGATATAAACCAATTTTATATGTTTTTTATCACCAAATTGTCGTTAAATTTTGAAAGGTGGCCAAAAAATTACTTAAAGTTGATTTGAACCCTCCCTCCCAAGATTTAAAAAGTCTGGATTTGAGGGACGACCAAGGGCTCGAGAGAGCCGTGCTCCATCGTAACGCTAATTGCTGCTGTCGAATGCAGCATTCCATCCAACAAAATTCATTCGCTACTCTTCAACAGAATTCTATTCGAGCGTAAAAATAGGATCTATCGAAGTTAATCAGAGAATGGCGAATGAAAGTATTTCCATTCACGATAAAAAGTGAATCGCGTTTTTAACGCCTACTCATTCATAACTAACTATGAATTTTGCTGAAAAAATTAATCAAAGAATGAAACTGAAAAATTATCTGAACTGATTAATTGAATGTCTTTACAACTATGTGACTTTTATTTTAATTCCACAATGTAAAACCCTTATATCTTTACAAGAATTTATAAATAATTCTTGTGTTTACTATAATATATCGGATGCCTGTAATACTGACGATTTAATTTTTGCAATAGAATTTTTTTCAATTTAATTGTTGTAACTTATAATTTAAAGATCTCACAAACTTGTTTTTACTGTATAAGCAAATTTTGTTAAAACTGAAAACATTACTGTCAAAATATTTGCATATACAGCAACTTTCAGATCTGCTTACTTAAACTGAATCTAAATTAGTCAGATTGATTTATTATTCTTATAAGTCAGAGTTCAGAGAGTCTTAAAAATACACGGTTGTGCACAATAAGACCCTTGCTGCGAAATTTTTATTACTTTTACTAATTTGTTTTTAAAAAATGAAATTGGAACAGTAGTATAACGTCAACTAAATCTGAAATCTGATCATCATGTTTCGTAACCCTATCCACGAAACATATTATATTATTTTGCAGCAGCATAATACGATTTTTATAATGATTTGTACTATATTATAGAGTCATGCAGACTGCTGTAAGAAAAGCTTTTCTTCGTAAATTCCTACATTACTTAATGATAGCTTAGAATGAACCATTACTACCTTTTTTACCATAAAAAGCTATCGGTCGCAATTACAGCTGTATATAATATATCAATTTCAACACAATTGTAGCGTAATGATAATTATTCATCGTGAGCGTAGATCTAATTACTAGAAGAGTTTGTTTGAGCTTATCGTACACATGTCAGTAGATAATTGAGAGAGGGCAGGTGGCCTCTGTCATCCATGATCATCCACATCGATACAGTGTCAAGTGCAATTAGATGAAATTGCGTCAATGGTCGCATGCCTACATGTCATGTGATGCGGTAGCGGAATATTAGCGCAAAGTGTTGCGGATGATTCAAAAACAGATCGATTTAATGAGAAGATTTTAAGACGCAGAAAATAAAGAATAATATGAAACTAAACATTCATAAAAAAGTTAAATATAAAAGTATAGAGATTTTGGGCAGATAATTTTAGAATAAAAATAAGATAAAAACAATGATGGTATTGGAGATTACATTCATACTGTAGTAACGAAAATGCAAAACGAAGATTTATGATATTTTTGATAAGACACGCTTGCAGAATTAAAGGAAAATTTCATTTTCTTTTATTATATCTCCTAAATAACGTAAAACAAAATTACTTGTATTGAGACCTTTCAACAACAAAATGTCGAATTAACGCCATATTATTTATTTATCACAAAGATGTCCGAAAACACGAATATAATTGAAACATAAAAACTTATATTTAAATGCATTATTGCTTTCAAAAATCTCCTTAAGCATATGAAATGTGATCAAACTGTGTGATTGTCGTCTGCTTAGTTTTATTCTTTCAATTTTCATTCAATTTGCTCGAACGAAGTCGCTTTTAGTTTTATCACATCGGAAAGACTTAATACGATCGTCCAAAAAGTATTTTTTTTAAATAACATAGCGTTAAGTACAATCAGAAATTGTGACGCAATGAGATGACGACATATTCTAAAGCGATTTTGCAAATTGTCCCAAAATGAGTACATTGTTAATGGAATCCATATTACTAAATTTATAATTATAGCTATATTGTTTAAAATGATTGTTATATACGAACTAAGGAAATACAGATTAAAAGTTAACGTTTATTCAAAGTTTTAACAGCAGAAAACGTGCTAGTCATTTTTTTTATAATAGGGGTTATTATTAAATTATTATTAAATTTTGATTCTCTATCTATAAGATAGAGAATCAAAATTTATAAAGCTTACAGGTTTAGAACTTAACCTCAAAGACCAAGCTTAGGCCTATACATTTCCGCGAAAGTTAAGGAAAATGAAGGAAATTACAAGAAAAAAGAAGCATTATTACTGTATTCATAAAGATAAGTCATATTTTGCGCTCATGAAAGTTCATAAAGTTGAAATCTCGCAATATGCTTTGGGCAATACACAAAGGTACACAGATTGAATTCTCTAAGAATGGGTTATAAAATAAATCTATGGGATGAAACGTGTGATGTTAACATAATGAAACTAGTTCGCTTGATATAATCTAGAAGCTTTTCTGTTGTATTGTATTGTTACACAATACAACGTTATTCTCAATATATAACTGAACTAAGTTTTTAACATAAATTTACTTAAAAAAATTATTGCTTGACAACTTTTTAATGGCTATTTATTACATTACAGGATTATTCGTTTAATTTAATGATTACTCTAATTTAATTTAATTGGTGATAGGCCCTACAACATAATAAGATAAATTGTGAATAAGAAATTTTTGAGAAGATTTTCAACTTTTGCTTTCCTAAAATTCTTTTCCAATAATCTTGACGTGATATGAGATTCCTGAATTATATAGTAGAAAATTCATTTTGCTTGATTTTTTGCGTGAAAATAGCGTGATAGAGATTTCTCTTAAATCTGGAGCACATTTTGTGCAATGAATTAACTTTAAATTCCGATTTGATGAATATTTTTAGTTTCATTTTTATAAAAGCAGCTTATCAGTATTAAAACAGAATTTTTATTATCGTTATTATGTAATGGAACTCATTGAAGCTTGATTAAAAAAATTGAATTGAGCTTAATTAAAATATCGATTTCTCATCGTTACTGCTAAAAATTAAAGACAAATCAATGATGACATTGTGTCAACATGTGATTAATTATGTTATTACTAGTTTTTAATGAAAAAAATAACACCATAAAATTGAATTATCATTGACTGAAATAAATAGCCATATATAAATTTCCAAAAGATTAGTTTCGAAAAGATTTTAACTTTAACAAGAAGCAGTTCAGTAAAAACTAGGAAATATACATTTGTACAAAACAGACTTCTTCGATAATAATCATCTCGGCTGTATTATTATTACAAACGCTTTTGGTCAAGATACAATTTCTAAGAGTCATCAGTAGCAGCAACTTTTAAGCAATTTGTTTGTCGAGTTATCTCAGAGTATCCAATTAGACTTTCAATGGAGGATCCGTCGACCGGATGAAAGGGCGACAGAGTCTGCAGGCAGGGCACGTACGACCCAGAGGCTCTCCGGGGGCATGGTGTCGAGTAGTTTATCGATGGAAGGTTTGAAGAATGGCTTCTTTTTGACTCAATTACCGTTACAAATTCTCTTTCAACAATGATGGAGAATAGGCTATGTAGGTTCTAAGAATCGGCTTTATTGAGAAAAGTTAGTGTTTTCAAATTTAATTTCTGACTAAATACAAATACAAATGTTCTCATTGATTGTAAGAACAGTGAGGGAAGGACTGATATAATATCTCTTTTAAGACGTGAGCTTAATGCCTTTTTATGTAAACATTTCTTTTTTAAACTTTGAGTAAAATACTAAAATGAATTTATTTTAATTTACTAAATTGATAAACAATATAAATTTTAAATGATTGGTAATTTTTAATTCATCCGTTTAAATATTGCATCGTTGAATAGAAATTACGAGTCACAACTTCCCTGATCTAATACGGTCAATTTTTTAAATAACGTTTTATTTTCCGAATCCTTTGAACAAACAATATATCATCATGACTGTTACTAGAGTGACGAGGCTATCTGTATACTATAGTAGTTAGTAAGCTTTTAAAAATGTTCTCAAAACGCTGAAAATAAATTTTTGTCGCTAATTGTGCACAAAACCGCAGTGTTTTCTCTTTTCATAAGAATAATTGTATAATTAAGTCATGTATTAAATCGTATAGAAAATTAAATTTGATCTAAGACATATTCTGTAGGCTCGAACTTAGCCTACAGAATATGTTTTAGATCAAAATAAGGTATTGAAACGTAAGGTATTGAATAAATTTGATATCGGATACATTTGGTATCAAATACATTTAGTATCCGATACATTTGTAATCAGATACATTTGTGTTACAGCAGCTATTGGGTTGTCTCCATCGAGAGACGTCTGGATTGACTCAGTCGATATGAAGACTCTTTGTTTGTACAACGACTTGTAGTCAATACTAGAATTCTCTCTAGAGAGAGAAAATGTGATTGAACGCAACTTAAAGGCAAAACTAAGATGTGAGTAGAATTCAGAACTTAGTACAATATTTAATACAACAAATTTTTAATATATGTCCTACTGTTTTAATATAGTTTCTTGAATAATGCACATATATTTTTCTGATGCAATTATTTTGAATTTTTTTACGTATAGTAAGATTTTCTCATTTATACTTAAAAATCTGTTCATAACGTATTTTACACGTTTTTGAAATTATGTTTAAAATGATTTTCCTGTATTTGAATTTAAAACAAAGAATGTGAATTGTTTGCACGAGATGTAAGACGGTAAATACTTTAAAAATACTTCACGACATCGCTAATTCTAAAAATAAACGTCTCTTTAAAAACGTCATTTTAATTGTTAAACGTTTCACTTATTCTGCCTTTGGTTGCTATTTATGTAACACATAATGAAGCATTTTTTCAGCAAGTTATTAGTATACGAAAAACAAATTACGATGATACTTGGAGACCAAAAAATGCTTTTATATATAGTAATGATGCATATCTGAAGAGCGTTATTTTGATTTATGAAGTAATAATACCTACATAACATAAGCACGCTATTTTGAGATTGCTTTTTACTGCTTCTACTTTTCTACGTCAACACAAAAATTACGTTTTTGTACTTCCTATTTATCTTTCAATAAACTGAAAGGTAAGATGCTATATGGATTGTGAAGAAAATATTTGTTTATATATGGTATTGGTATTGGGCAAAAGAGTTGTTTTCTTGTTATGAACAGATCTAATAAAATAATGTAATAGAAATTGTATTAATTATATCCAATATCGCTTGGATGTTTTTCTCATAAGTATTGCGTCTATCCTGTTGATCAAAAGGGTAAAAAATAATTTTGAGTTTTTTTTAACTTTAAGTCTATTACAACGTTCGCAGATATTAAATCCCAGAGGGCAAAAAGGAATTGAAAAGAACTCTCTCGCTATATTTTGATAAAATTAAAGATTTTTACTTTTATACATTAAGAACATTACTCTAAAATAACCAAATTAATGTGGATCAAAATGTGCATTAGCTGCTTCACGCACTCACGCACTGTGTTTACACACTTTTCACTACTTATGCTTAATATACCTAATCAAAACTAAATATAATTAGATAAGGCAAGAGATTCTGAACTTTGAAATATTGATAGATTAAAATTAATGGTGCAAAATTGTGTTGTATTTCAATAATAATCGTTATATTGTATTTGTACTGTAAAATAAATGAGTAAATAAAGTAAATAAAATAAATTTTGTATTGAGACGTAGCCTAATGGCTATAAGCTGCTTATGTGCTACGGTTTAACATATAATCCAGTACAATATATAGATTCTAACGACTAAGAATTGCACGTCCACACTGAATCATCAACACATCCCATATAATTCTAACTACTGCTGACACTTCAACGAGATAATCAAATAATGCCGAACGACTAAACATAAAAACTTCACGAAGTGGAAATTTAACGACAAATTTAAATCGAAAATTCCCCTCACCAAATCGGGAAACTTTGAGGCTGACTACTCTTGCCAGTGACTCGATAAGTTAACTGGATTAATGTTGTACGAGGACCGAGGCCGGCTGTTCGTCAGATTAGATTACGTCTCAAGGGAAGCGGTCGAGAGTCGGTCGAGTATTTACGAACTCTACTCGCTGTAAAAATGGATTGATGTATAAAAATGAGAAAGCTGTTTTGTCAACATGTTGGTAGTGCGAGAAAGAGAATGTTAGCAATTGAACTACTTTTATACCAGACGTGAGAACACGGTGAAATAAAAGCAATAAGAAATGATAGAAACCAAATAATAACAAGTAATGACATTGTTTGTATTCTACTATCTTCCGTATTGAAAAGTTTTAAAATAATGGAGTAATAAGATAACAGATACACATTATACTATCAAAATAGATTCTACCTGTGAAAACTTGAGAAATTACAAAAAGAGGCAGTCTATTATTTCGTGTAGCAATAATTAGTTGAAATATAGATAAGAAATTAATTCATATAAACACGTAAAAATAATGACCCAATTTAAATTATTGTTTGGCTATGGCTTCCAATAAACTATTATCAATTAAGATTGGTTCAACTTTTAGTTTCATATTTCATAAGGCACGATCTCGCTTGCAAGGAATGTTTCGCTGGATACAATGTGTACCTCGCCATAGAAACACATCACAAAGACAGGAGATTGAAATTTCACTTGCGAAAAAATGCAGATAGAAGCTGTGATCATCTTAATGCACATTCCACTGACACATATTTGTAAGATGAAATTTTTTGCGTGTTACCTTGTGGAGAATGAGCTATTTGGAGTTCCTCTCTTACTCATAGCAAGATAAAGCACGCAATACTAATATTATAAATCCAATTATTATTATTACTGCAAAATTTTCTTACATTCTGCATTCTATAAAATGAAAATGTCACATTAAATCAACTGAATTCAGTTTGAGTTGTCGTACATTTAAAGTTAGTTTACAACTTATTTAAACTCTTATTTCTCGTATAATACTTTATTCTTATATAAAAAAAATTGACGATTCTTAAAGTAGTTACTTCTTTGAACTCTTCTTCTCGACGATTCTTTAGCTTGGATTATATATCGATTACAGTGTATGATATCCTTCGATAATCACGAAGGAGAGTTTCAGCGATCGATTTCATATCACATTATGAATTTTTTACACTTGCGACTCATTGCGTTCGCTCTCTATGGGATTGCACAAGTCTTGCACGCTATTATTTTTGATTGGATGAGCGCGAGTGACTATATTCGCTGTGTAATCAAAAATTGAAATCGAATTTAATAATAACATGATCCAGAGTTGGTCATATAGTTAAAATCTTACAAATTTTTTGTAATTAATCAATGAAGCGAAACAAATTCATAATTTATTCTCGAAACTTCTCTACAATTGTAATCATCGAAATCTGTGTATTGTAACTAACTTGTTACAATATTGTACAACATTCTAGCAATTTGTAACTAATAAATAAATTATATTATCAATTTAATATATTATAGTATTATCAATTTGATATTTTACAATCAAACAAGAAACACAAAAACTCACCCTTCCCGATTTATCTCTTTCATTGACCTGGTCCCACGTCACTCCGTTCTGAATGATTTCGTAAAGAGCATCGTCATCGCAGTCGATGCAGGCCTCTAGAAAGCTCAGCTCATCCTCAGCATCAGTGAATTGGGAGTCCACACTCATACGATCATAACATCGACCACTGAAAGATGATCTCGGATGATGAGCATTTGAATACGATTGAATAGATCGGCTCATTTTATTCAAAAAACGTTATCTTTTTATTACCTTGAAATGCTTAATATATACAGTGATTCTCGTTGCTGTGTTCAATCGATCATAGCATGTGTGGCTATAAAGTTACTGCTTTCAACTAATTATTTCGTTTACTGCATCACGTGGTAAGGAAAAATATCAAAATTATTCAAAATGATAATCACATTTCATATGTTGCATATTATCTAGATTTGTAAAAGCCCTGTTTGAAAGATAAAACAAAAGTAAGAATATAATTACAAAATCGAATAAGCGAAAGAAAGAAATTCTAATAATCTTAAATATTAAAATATGAGCAAAATAAGTGAACAAATATATTTATAAAATACATAATATACATGTTATGTATACTAATAATGAAATACGACTAAGGTGAGATTTAATTTTTTGAATAACTAATGAAGATCGTTATTTTATTAGGTATATATCTATTTACGATTCTATACTTTGTAATCCTAATACATAGAGCCAATAAGCATTAACTATAACTATATAAAATAGTCTGTAATTAAGTACTGAGAAATTATCGATTACATAAAAGTTATGATATTCTATATTCTAATATGAAAAATAATTATAGTCTCAATTCAGACTCTTAATTACTACACACATGATACATACATACAATATATCTTAAAAACTCTACATGTTCTTCGTTCTGTTAATGTGTTTCAAGAATTCGTGAGTGGATGCTTTTATACAGCGCGAGATATCATTTATATTACAGAGATCTTAAGTGTTTCTACAGTTGATATTTAAGTTAGACAAAATTATCTCCTGGCAGTTTCAGGGACAGTTTTTTTAATACGAATTATCAAAAAAAATCTTTATTTAAAAATCGCCGCCCCGCCCCCAAAATAACTTAAAAAACATTTACGAATTTATCTTACAGAAATAGTTTTAATGAGAAATATACATATAAGATTTTTTGGGAATATTTTTCATTTTAAATTTATTTCGCTAACGTGTTATATGTATGTTTTATTCTACAATATATCAACAAATTTCTGTTCGTTATCCGTAAATAAATTCATTTTATCGATATAATCAAATTCAATTTTGAAAGTGATTAATTTAATGTTTTAAAAATTATGTTTTGAAGACTCGTTTAAATAAAACACAAAAAGAGAACATAATTTTGCAATTAAAGTTATAAAACATAAATCATCAAAATTAAATTTAGCAATGTAGAAAAAGAAAAAAATCCTATCTAAGCTGGTCACCTATGTATAAAGATATTTATTAAACTATAGAATTACATTATACGAGAAAAAAAGAATCAAAAAACATAATCAATATAATCTGTAAACAAAAATTAATAAGAAACTAGTTAGAATTCAAGTTAAACATAGTTAAACTTGAATTGTTATATAAATATCACGCAATGTTACATAAATATCACGTAAAACTGCTATTGTCAGGTTAAATACCAGGCGATGTTGATGGCAACACTTTGACGACGTAGGCAAGCTTCTGCAACATGATCGATAATATGATATCGCTTCTTAAAAAATAACTACTGAGTTTTGCAATGTCATAGTAATAAGCAATTAATGTTGTCGATTATTGATATTCTCGACAAAAATTTATTATTTTTAGTTATATTCTTAATTCTCATTATTATGCGAAGAACATGTGCGAAATTTAGACTAAAAAATATTAAATGTGAAGCCCCATATGGAATGGACTAGATACAACTAAAACCAATTGTTTTGTTAATTATATAGAAGCCAAGTAAAGATCTCAATATCAGCTAATAAAGCCATACATTGTCGTAAAGCCAAACATTAAAATCTCAGTTTACTAAATATTATTGTCAATTTAATTTCAAAATTAATCTGAGCCTTTGACATTTTATTCTAGTGACATTTAATTCTTTGTTAGTGTACTATGTTAGTGTAGTGTACTTTGTTAGTGCACTATGTTAGTGTAGTGTACTTTGTTAGTGTACTATATCATGACATGATGTAGTACACTAACAGTTTTAAAACGATAAGATTACTCAATATTATAGCAGTGAATTGCTAGTAGCAACTTCACGTTTCATTGAGTACGGAATACAATTTAAAGAACAAATCATTAAAAATTTGCAATTTAAAGAACATGATATTAAACTGAAGCTGAAACACCGAGAAACGTCGATTATTTTTTACAATTGTTTTGTCCAAATTGCGAGAAAAATGATTGAGATCATTTTTGGATAAATCGATTGAAGAGATTAACCCCTAGATTTGATTGCGAAGAATATCATAGAAATTGTTGGATTTAAATCGATTTCTTTAGGAATAGTAAAATAATGAAAGATTTAGCTTCTGAATATACTGAATGAATCTCACTGTATCAATGAATATTATTTATTCTTTAAATTGTACTAATTACTCTGCAATTGAAAAACTATCATATTTTCTTCCTGTCGTGTTAGTTGGTTTTTAATTAAATATTTCCGAGAAGGATCTGAGCATATCTAAAGTACATTGTAAATTTCGAGAAAAATTAATTACATTTCAAAAAGCTAATTTAATTAAAAAATTTCTCTTGATTTGATGTTTTACTATTAAACTAAATGTCAGCTTAATTGATTTTTTATGATACTTTCTGAAATAAATCTCGATAGATTCATTCAATTATTCTCAATAAAAACTAGAACCGCAAAAACTGTTTTCGTCGTTTGACAAATTATTCATTAACAATTTAAGTGTTGAATATAAATTACGGCTGAAAGGAAGAATTAAATAAATAAACGAAAACAGGACTTAATATCAAATATTAATGATTTCTTTTTTAAAATGTAATATTTATTATTATGACTTTATCCGGTGTTGCAAATGGATGGTTTTACATATCAGAGATTGTCCGTATGAGTATATTAAACTTTCACTCAATTTGCGCTGAGTGGTTATGTTATGTAATGCCAAATTGATATCACTTTTATTTGATAAATGATTGAACATAAATTGTAAGCATTTTAGTTAAACATTTACGAGTTAAACAAAACTTATGCCAGTTAATTAATGAAACGTTATACGAATTTACTATTACCAATGGAAATGAATGAAACGAGTTTTTACACATACGTATGAAAATGGAGAGATCACCGCAAATAAAACATTCAATACTCAATATATGAACGCATAGTAGTTTCAATGTTTTATATTTCATTTCAAAAGATACAGTCTATCTAAGTAATTGTTTAATCAATGATAGATCAATAATCTTATAATTTAATATTCATCAGACGACTGGAGCTCATCTATCTAATTAGAAAATAAACAATGGAGAGGACGCTTTCATGAATAATAATAATATTCTTTAATTTAATCGTAATATTGCGTTGTATTATACCTGCATGAATTCGTGTAATAATCTATCGATTTCTTGTGAAATTTTCTTAAACAAAGACAGTATTTGAAATATTCAAAAGAACTCGAATGGAATTCTATGAATGAAACAAGAAAAAATAACAATACTTACGCAATTGCATTTTAATTCTTCATAATGTGCCTATTGATTTTCTTAACATAACGCAAATAAACGGATAGCTTGTAGACAATTGTGGCAATGTTAAAAAAAGGAAAAAAGTTCTTGAAAGCTAAACCGAATATTTAATGTTGGTGTTTCAGGCTTTAATTTCATTCTCTGTCTTCGTTAAAATAAAACAAATTCAATTTCTGTAATTATTTCTCGTAATGAAGATTACAACAAACCTAGTAGAATAATGAGAAAGCAAACGCTGCATACTATCTGAATGAATTTTCTGTTTAAGAATGAAAATTATTAAATGAAATAAAAATTGAAAGAATGCTTGTGATTGTCCTAAAAAACATTATTGAAAGCTGAATAAAAAGTGCTTTGAAAATAATTTCTTAACAGAACAGACACACGATTTACATATTTCTAAATTGCATAATAATAGATTTTCCTAAGCTGTGTTCGGTTATAATGTTTTTATTTGAAAACCTTTTAATTTAATGTGAAACAATGCTTCACATACTTAGTATAAATGTTTTCTGAGAATGACATAAATGTAGATGTAAAAGTAGGCTATTCAAATTGTAAATCGCTGCAATTATTATTTAATTGTCCAAATATAAAAAAAAATAATATTTTGTTTATTAGAAGGAAGAACAATAAATGTATAAATATTCATCTTATGTAGGCCTAAATGTCGAGTTGACATTTACATAAGATGCTTTTTATTATTCTCTTCGTTAAAGAGAAGAATAAAATTCATCTTAGAAACTATTATAAATCAGACAAAAATTGGATATTGAAATAACTTTACTTCAAGTGAAATAATAACTTAACAAATTAAGGATGATAATGATATAATGATATTTGTTGACGGCTGATTATAAAACAAATATAACTTTAATGCAACTGATATTTTCATATATTTAGAAGACAGCCAAAATCTAAATGTTTAGCGTCTTAACTTAATTTTCTAAAGTGAAATTATTAGGCAAAAACAGAATGTGACATGTTAAGTAAGAATATAAAAAAGAACAACAATTTTATGAAAATTAAACGAAAACATCAAACAAATCAGAATCGAACATTTTACTTCACAACATTTTATTTACATTTAACCGAAGCGACATTTACCTAAGATATAAACTGAAAAAAACTGCAGAATTACTCTTAATCCACCTTAAGCTGCTGTTTTATAATTATTGAATGCATCGAATTATTCTTCGAAAAGCTTTTACAGACGAGAAGCAGGTGCAGTTCGAATCCTGTGTCCTGCTCGACTGATGACAATCACTGAAATGCTTCCTTCCTGAACCCACCTCTAAATCTTCATAAACTCTGTTCATACTGAAAGTCTTGGAAGAAAATCTCAATAACTAAGCCGATGTTTTATGGTTCAGCGGTTTAATAAGGTTTAGCTGAGAAATATCGTTAAAGTTATATCTTATATAATACGCCTATATTGAAAATCATATAAATTGTGCAGTTATATTCTATTAACAAAAATTGTTGATCTTGTTCAGTTCACAGAATTTTAACTAGCATCGATGCAAATAAACATTGTATAAATTAAATAAAGAGAAATAAAATGCTTTTTTTAATGCAATCTT
>JAQIXG010001835.1:0-19936 GCA_034700105.1 Oconnorella tubifera | reverse complement strand
TGTCCCATTCTTCAACAATTCTGTACTTCAGATGTTCCAGATCGGTAATTCTATCACAATAGACGCGTTCTTGCAATGTGCTCCAAATCCGATAATCGACAAGATTGAGGTCGGGTGAGTTTGGCCGCCACAATGTGCGAGGAATGAAATTCGGTGTCTCTCTCTGCAGCAGTGATATCGTTTCACGTGCACGATGCGCCGGTGCAGAATCTTGTTGAAAAGTGAAGTATGAGCCTTCTGATAACTCTCATATCTCCGGCAAATGGCGGAGTCTTTTCACAAAAAGCGACACAACGTTATAATGATCTAACTTTTTCGCCAGCTTGGTTGACGTGATTTTTCGCAACCAAATTTAAATTACTCGCATCTTTGAAATCACTTGCTCGAATATTACAAAAATTGTCAGAATGTTGTAGAATTGGTGAATAAATGTGTGTGTAAAATTTGGAATAAATTTCTTTAAATAATCCATAGTTATTAAAGAATAAAGTTGGCTCCTTTAATTATGCCCCACTGTGTATATATATATATATTACCTTTTTTAACAGGCTAGGCGCCAGTTTTCTAATTTAAAAAAAGAACTTATTTATTTATTTATTACTATACCAAAAATAATCTTTTAACTAAAAAGGAAACAAATCATTTGTATTTCAATCTATCATTATCGGTAATTACAAGAGATCATAAAAACCCTTAAACAGTAATAAAATTACGGATTACAAAATAGAAATGTTGATAACGACTTACATCATTATAACATTTAAAGCATGTAAATATTATTAATATCTGAGTAATAACATCTAAGTAACAATGACAGACGCTTACTATTCTGACATCCTGACACCTCATCGCTACCATCTGGACACTGCCTGTAGCCGTCACACCAGTAACCCATTTGAGCACACATACCCATTGCGCACTTGAATTCAGTAATATCACACGCTATGAAAATTGAGTAAATATTGTAAAAATACCAATCATTAAACACTTGCTAAATAGAACATTTTATTGCTACACTGCAAACATAAGTTATTTATAATTTAATGAAATTATTAACTAAAATGTATAATTTATAAGTTAGTAAAATTATTAACTAAAAATCATTAATGGTAATCTGTATTTAATAATTTATTTTCTTACGGTTTATGAAACTTTCATTCACCTTTATCTATATCT
This sequence comes from Oconnorella tubifera, assembly GCA_034700105.1. NCBI lineage: Eukaryota > Metazoa > Annelida > Clitellata > Enchytraeida > Enchytraeidae > Oconnorella > Oconnorella tubifera. Next base: position 18,760 of record JAQIXG010001835.1, on the reverse strand, counting down.
AGACTTTATTTATTACTTTCTAGAGTCAAAGATGCAAGACTCAATATAATAACTAACGCTTCAGTCGAGTCTGTATAAACTTTATTATTTATTTTATAAATTCTGATAATTTCATTGTTAAATCTAAAGCCAGAACTTACGGCAGTTTTCTTCATCGGTGTAATCACCGCAATCGTTGTATTTGTTACAAACTGTGTATCTATTCACACATCTTCCATTTTTACAACTATACATGCCATATGAACACGCTAGAGAAATAATAAAGCCATCACTTACAAAATTACACCATATTATTGTTTTAATATAATATGCAAAAGAATGAATGTGCAGTAGCTTTATGTAGAAAAATCGCAAACCTGCAGTATAAACTTAAGCATCAATCTTTAAAATAAAACTGCCATTGTAAAACAAAGTACATTTAAATATACATGACTGCCCTCACATAAGAGCATGAGAGAGAGAACTCTTGTCCCCCCCATGGAAAAACTTCTGCCTATGCAAATATACGCTTTGATTCACATTGCAGATGACTATCAAAATCTTAATAATATTTAATATTATTTTATAAAGTTTCCTTTAATTTCTTACATCAACCTTTTTCACATCCTGGTTTTTCATCCGATCCATCTGGACATTCTTTTGTTCCATTGCAAAAGTCACTTAGATCCACCTGTAGACCCATGTCACATGTAAACTTGTTGTAGTCAAGAATTGGGTTAGCTGAAACATAACTATTAAACTAAACACTTGCATTAGTTAATAAAAATATAACATTCATGTATTACTTGATAGGAAATTCTGTCAAATTGTTGAAATGATTACTTTAATGATAAAACAAAAACATATAGTATTATCATAGATATAGCGAACGCTCAAAACGTTCATTAGAATGTTTGAAAAGAACACGTTCTTTTACATGTTATTTTTGGCGAACGTTAGCGAACGCGATGGACTGTGAGACTAATCCGACATTATTTTCAACCTGGGACCTTTTTCTCACAAACAGACAAAACAGACTTAGTAAAAATAGGCCACGTGTGTACAAAAAAGAGGACAGACTGGCCTGCAATAAAGTACGAGATATAGTTTTTATTCATAGCAATCTTCGTTTAGCTGATAAACTAGTTGTTAGACATTATATACCATGTAGAGACAATCGAATGGTCAGAAGGTTCAGATTCTGATAATTAAAAATTGATTTCATAACGCTTTACTAACAGTTTTTAATTTTTAAGAACCAGGCTACAAGTAACTGATGTAACAGTGGGATAATCGTTTGGACATACGTGCTTGGTTTTTCTTTACACTGTATTAAATTATATGTTCTTTTACGTTCTTTATTTTTTTAAAAAATAATTCGTTCTTAAACGTTCATTATCCTTAATTCTAGCGTTCGCTACGTCTATGAGTATTATAATATAGTGATACGTACAAAAAACATTGCAGTTTACTTCATCTGAGTAATCTCCACAGTTATTAATTCCATCACATTTTAGATCTGAACTTACGCATCGACTGTTATTACAAGTCATATCAGAGAAAGGATTGCAAACTGAAACAAATAACATCACGAAATCATAGTAGGATTCTTCAAAAATAAAGTTGCTTGTAACAAAATAATACATCTATTTAACCGACCATATAAGAAAAATGCAAGAGGTTTACATGATATCATATTGGAAATGAACACTATTGTACTAAATGACTAGAGTGACTGATCAACACAACATCGCACATGACAGCTGCAAGAATAAAGAGTGGAGTGACATGGATGGTAAAAGGTTAGAGTGGTAAAACCATAGTAATAGCGTCAATGAATTTGTAGACACTGTAGTTATTGGGTCGTCATCAATGCAACCAAAGTATTATATAGTCTGATTATAAGTCAAATTAACAGTAAATTACTGAACTAGTGGCATTCAAACAAGTGACTGTGGCCTAGCTATTAAACGTGATAAACGAGTATTCATCTAATGTTTCTTCGAATTGCATGTACCAAATTATGAAATAAGATGTTCTAACAACACTGTAGTATTATTTACTGAATAATATTGCCATATTTAAATTTATATCAAATATAACCATGTTATGTAATGTTTTAAATTTAAATTTATTTGACATTAATGTACAATCTTTTAAACGGGGGAATGGGGATGTCATCAAAATCCACGGGGATGGGGACAATTACTTTGAGGATGGGGTTGGGATGGGGATTAAATCTTGTCCCAAAGTCACTCTAATTAGTAGCACACACAATAAAATATTCAATTAAATTATGTAATATTCAAACGCTTGATAACATTAGGTAACTTTAAACATGCTAGCATTATGATTTATAAATTTTAAATTCGTTTTGACTGAGATTTGAACAAAACTATACTATACAAAATACTATACAAAACTAGATTTGTAGACAAACTATATTTTGCATAAACAGAAGTATACTTGTAGCAAATACAACATTTAGTACGTTATTATGATAGTTATATGATGAAACTAAGAAGCATATTATATCACAATTTTATATTCATACTAGATGCACAGTTGGGAGGTTCATCGCTACTATCTGCACAATCTGTCACATTATTGCACCAAGTACCATTTACACAAAGTCCAGACGCACAGCGAAACTGAGTAAACTTATCACATGCTACAAATTAAATACGAAACAAAATGCATTAGTAGCTATTTCATACAAAGCAATTAGAAAAATTAAATTTTAAATTTAAAGTAAGCTAGTTTTATAATAAAATAACATATTTTAAGAATCAACTATTGCAGGTTCCGCAACAATTCGTCTACAGTCTGTTAGTCTGAATATGATATTAATATTCGTCTATGAATATATCTACATTTGATAGACATTTGGTCTATCCTAACCATAAAATTAACCATAACTCTAACGCTAACCTTAATCCTAAACCTAACCCTTACTCTTACTTTTACCCTAATGTTGAAGTAGACCAAATGTTGGTATAAAATGACCTGTAAGCATTTATCGTGATATTCTTGTATATATAAAACAATTTTTTTTTTGCCATTTTCATTAAAAAACATTTGTGCCAGCTTTTTGAGACTTTCGACTACAGTTCACTTAAAAAAATTTAAAGTCTTGCCATCACATTACTGTACTGAAAATATTATATACTCGGTAACTATTTTATTAGAAAAATATTTGTGCAGTAAAATAATAATTAGTATTACAATGCTTCCAATTTAATCACATAGCCTAATGGCAAAGTATCTATTGACTTAATCTACTCAGATATATTCTGACTACTATTTACAAGATCCTTTTTATAAACTATCAGTATTAGTTGAAATATGAAATGTTGAAATAAGATGAAAACATACGACACTGTCCTTCATCAAAACCATTTGGACAATCCAACACACCATCACAAAACCTAGATGACAGCACGCATGTCAGTGCTGAGGGATTGTCACAAGTAGTAAACAGTGGTGGGCAGTCTATTAGATCACATCAATCAATATCACAATAGTTATCAAATATTTTTGTATTGAAATAAAACATTGATGCCTGATTTGAAAAAAAAGTTCATTATATAAATTATCCAAAAGTGATCAGAGTTATGTGTTTACATTTAAAAGTATATGTTTCCATCTAAACGGAAATAGTAATGTATCTTCTAAAATTTAAGAAAGCTATAAATCATTGGCAATACAAATTACTAATTTTAAATCATATTCTTTAAAATTTATACAGTCAGAAACTATACACTAAATATTACTGGTTATTTAAATGAATATTTAAAATGCAGCAACAACAGAAAGTATCAACATTCATATCAAAGTCAATAACATGTATACAACTAATAAACTATTCTATTACAAAGTTGAAATGCAGTAATTTGAAAAAGATTCATTGATAAACTGAACTAATTTCAGTTACAACGATCAGAAAAGTAACTGGCAGTAATTTGGCTCACTATATGCAATGCAATTGCCTTCATCAGAACCATCATCACAATCCTGGTGTTCATCGCACCACTTAGAAATATCAACGCAACGACTTTTCATGTAATTGCCACTAGGTGATATATCACAGTAGAACTCATTCTTTGAACACGCTGTAACAGAAATGAATAACACATGAAATGATCTGAATTCAATGATGTGATCAAAATTCTAAATATAAATGCAATGTAATCAAAGCAAAGCAAGAGAATTACAGAATGTAAAAAGTACTACAGAAAAAAAATGCTTAGAAAGTGATTTGTGATTCTTAGAAAAACTGAAACCGATCAATAATGAAGAGTGAAATCAGCTGTTAGTTACATGAAAATTATTATTATTGTTTATGCATTTAAAAGGTGTTACTAGATCTCTCATTCAAAAGACTGCATGAAAGTAGTATGTATGACAAAACCATTTCTATTTTATAATAAAATTCACTGCTTCTCACAACGAATATTATTAACAAATATTCATTATAAATACACATATATAAATTTGAATTTGTAACAAATTAAAAAATATATAATTGAAATGTGTTATCTAAAAATCATGAAAAATTAATATAAAAATTACAGCGAATTAAATATTGAAATATTCATATTAATAAATATATTTATTAACAAAATCGACTCTGTCTATTGAAGCATCTTACTAAAGGATGAAGCAAGTTAGCGAAATAGTGAACATTCTCAGAATTCCTAGATCTATTGTGTCCAAGTCCAGTGCTCTAACCACTCTACTACCAAGCCTTGACTACTCTATAGTTCTACTCAATTATTTTATTGTGAAATATGAAAAAGTTATTCCCACTGCAGTTCCATTCATCACTGCCATCCACACATGCGTGATTAGTCGATTGATCACAGCGAAAAAAGCGAGCAGCACACTGACCATTAGCACATTTAAAGTCATCCAGGGTACAGGCTAGAGAGACAAACATCATAATTAAACAAATAGCTCATTTATTCCTAAGTTAAGATTAATGCGGAAGAAATGAAGTAAAGGGTTGATATTTTGATGCAAATAGAGAATTTACTGTTGGGAAAAAAAAATTCGCTAAAGTATACGATATTATATTTAACTTGAATACAATAAATATTGAATAGATATTTTCTTTTACTGAGTTAAATATTTAAGTAGTTAATAGTAGGCTTGTTCATCAATTAGAAATGTAATTAAAAATGTACACAGATATTTACAAAATTGTAATATTTAAGTAAACATTTACAAAAGTATACCTACCTGTATTAGACAAGTAATAAAAACAACACATAAGGCAAAATATTTGAGATTATTATGAGAAGAATACAAAAACACATCACAAAAGAAAAAAGAAGAACAACATTCTAATAAGATTTTATAAATAAAAGCTAAAAGTAAGAACTCAACTGAGAAAGCAGTAACTTACTCATGTTACAATTAAGATAATCACTGCCATCAGTGCATCTCCTATAGAATGGATACTGGGCACAGCGTGAAGCAAGGGGCACACATTGACCGTTATTGCAACGAAATTCATCAGCAGTGCATACTAGGGACAAAATAATATCATCATATTATACAATTAAATACATCATTGCCAGTGATCTGGCAATCAGGACTAGGTTACTGGCAATCAGAGCTACGCTACTGGCAATCAGAGTTATGCTACTGGAAATCAGAGGTAGGCTACTGGCAATCAGAGCTAGGTTACTGGCAATCAGAGCTAAGCTACTGTCAATCAGAGATAGGCTACTGGCAATCAGGGCTAAACTACTGGCAATCAGAGCTAAGCTACTGGCAATCAGAGTTTAGCTACTGGCAATCAGAGCTAAGCTACTGGCAATCAGAGCTAAGCTACTGGCAATCAGAGCTAAGCTACTGGCAATTAGAGCTAAGCTACTGGCAATTATAGCTAAGCTACTGGCAATTAGAGCTAAGCTACTGGCAATTAGAGCTAAGCTACTGGCAATTAGAGCTAAGCTACTGGCAATTAGAGCTAGGCTACTGGCAATCATTAAAAATGTAGACATAGAGCCAATAAAATTAAACGATTTCGGCTATTATTACAATGTAACATAAAATAACATGATACAGTTCAGTTACTGCTTAGATTACAATTTGAATTTTGACAATCAGTCTCAATCAATCAATTAATTAATTTATTAAATACACTAATCGTTTTCTAATTGATTGACTGGTTCATAAATTGATTGATAGATTGATGTATTAAATAACTGATCAAATAATTCATTGATTAAAAACTGATTGCAGAATTGATTAATGATCTGATAAATGACTTACTGCAATTTCGTTCATCACTCATATCAATACAATCAGTAAAACTATATGGATTGCAGACGTCTGACAGAGGGATGCACTGACCATTGTCACATCTGAACTGATCTGATGTACAATCTATAAATAAATAGAACTTTCTGTCATAAGCATTGAAGGTGTATCTTTAGGATTAATATTTCAAAACATTGAGCCGAAACAGATCGTTATTTTGTATCTAAATATCAAATTTAGTTTTACATGTTATCTTCAATGACCAATGTACCAATTCTAGGGATAAACGATCTCAATGACCTGAGTATTTAGCAGCTGAATTGATAGTATAGAGACACTTACTGCATCCAAATGCGTCGCTCTTATCAATACAGAGAATTGTATAAGGGTTGCATCTGGAGTAGCTTGGCACACACTGTCCATTTTTACAACGAAATTGATCAGCATTGCATGAAGCTATTTATTAAAATCAATTTACATTAAAAAACAATTATTATTTCTATTTCATAGCATGCATTTTTTATAAAAATATAAGCATGCACTTTTTATAGAAATATAAGTATTTTTACAAATAAAACACACTAAATTTAATATTATAAATCATTCATATTAATATGCAGAGCGCACTAAATTATCGCTTACAGAATGTAACATTTATTTCCAGCATTTCACTAATTAAAAAATCTAAGTTTTGATGTACATAAGATAGAAAAGTCTCACTGCAGTCAACTTCATCTGATCCATCTAGACACTGGTTCACTCCATCGCATCTATACCAACTACGTATACACACGCTGTCATTGACACAACGAAACTGATTCGATTGACAGGCTACAAGAATATTTCACATTTCAAAAACTGTTTAACATTGCAGTACAATACAGATCAGATGCAAATAAAAATATTACGTTCAACTGAAATACAGCAATAAAACAAGATGAACACATTGTCTATATACATAGAGTAATGAATTTCTTTAATATTTAATAGCAATGCATTTGAATCTATGCAGTATCACGTAGATTCAAATGTATTGCTATTGAATATTAAAACGATAATAATAATAAACAGTAATAAATAATCCTGATAATAATAATTATCATTTTATTGATTAAACTAATGATTACAGAATGATGATAATAATTGCTTAATGTCTACAGGGTGTGCAAAAAAATGACCTCCTAGCGACTTTGCGATAACTAAGCCAAAAAAAATAATTTTTCCCAGAATTTTGTCAGTTTGTAGAGGGGGAAAATTGACATCTAACTACCAAATTTCACTTTTATACCTCAATTTGTTCAAAAGTTATGAACGTTCTACGAAAAAACTTAAAAAATTTCAATTTAATCAAGCCAGTATTTTCAAGATTGTAAAGTTTAGCAATTGCCTCATTAAAACAGGTAAATACTCCTAAAAAATTTATCCAATATTAACCATTGGGACTATCAGGACCATGAGGCAATCCTGCAAAATATTTTGACCCTACTTCATAGTTAAAAGTCACGACAGAATGAAAATTGATGAGCAACAGATTTGCATCAGTTTGTCACAAGACTTCATGAACACATCCGCATCGTCAACAAGAAAGAGATTGTAGGCTCAGATTGTAGAACGTAGATTGTAGACGCTATTTTTGTTATCAACTTTTGTCATCAACTTGTTATCTATTTTTGTTATCTACAGATACTCTGCTCATAAAATGACCCGTTTTATAAAAAAATCAGCACATTATTTGACAAAAAATCACAAAATTACGAGACTGCTCTATTACGGAGCTTGGTTAAATTGAAATTTGAAGCATTTTCGTAGAAAGTTCCTAACTTTTGAACGAACTGAGATATCAGTTTGAGATTTGGCAGTTATATGTCAAATTTTCTCGTCTACTAACTGCCAGAATGTTGAGAAAAAATATTTATTTTTGGCTTAGTTATCGTCGCTAGGGGGTTCTTTTTTTGGCGCACCCTGTATGTAAATAACACTTTGAAAATTGGAAATTTGAATCAATAATTTAACAACAAATAACTGACTGCAATCTTGTTCATCGCTGCGATCAGTGCATTCAAAGTATCCGTTGTATCCGTTGCATCTCGCATATAAATCAACGCATTGACCGCTAACTTTGCATTGAAACTGATTCGACTGACATCCAACTGATACTATATCACATAAAACAACATAGACACAGGATAATATAAATAGCATTACATAGCATTTAAGTAATCAATAAAAAATTATGCCAACAACAATAATCAACAGTTGATTATTGCTAATGTTAATTACTGTCAAATTAAAAATGAATAAGAACTATAGCTTGTTATATAATTACAAGTAAAATACTAGCAAAGACTCGAGCAGAGATACAAATAATTTTTTTTCAAATTTATAAAAAATTGTCAGAAGAAAAAGGGAAATAGTCACATTTAGTTTAGCTATAGTCATTCAATAAATGTGTTCATTTAATAAATTGATAAAATGAACACAGTTAAGTGACAGTAATTGTAGCATAGTAATTCGCTTGATCACATGTCATTGACTGCAGCAGATCATAACAAATGTATACAAATATTCTATGAAGAATGGAGCCTTTTGGTTAAACATACCTCACATGTTATTATTGTCGTTGGCTTTATTTTAATGGTATATTTAGATATAAAGCCTATGCTTTTAATTTCATATGACATATAAAAGCATTTCACGGGTTATTATTACATATCAACACATTTCACATCCGAATACATACAGCAATATTTAAAGTCACTTCTATCATCACACAAGCTGATTCCAAAGCACATCGAGGAGTAAGGAACACACTTATTGGAATCACATGAGAAGGTGCCTGGTGCACAATGTTGCTTGTTTACGGCTAAAACATAACAACTAGTAATAAATATTTTACTAAACTAAACAATTTATATTATTATTTGTATTATTAAAAAATAAATAAAGTTACAAACTTATTTTCAAACTTATTTACAAACTTATAAATGAATGTTGCTGACAAAAATTCATCTCGCTGTCATTTAATTAATCCTGAAATCTAGAAAGTTCTGTTGTAAACCTGGATTCTTCTTTGCTAGTACATGAATTAATTTCAAATAAATTCTAGGAGCCCCTTTGATTAATATTATCAGATTTTATCTGTAAAATTCTGTAGCCACTTGATGTAGGCTCATCAAATGAAGCCTATATAACAAATTCATTTATTTCATTTCTTCATTATTGATGTGTATTCGAGTCAACAAATCTTAATTATATGTAAATATTTTGGCAACAGCATATGTAAAACATATAAAAGTAATATAATATAAAAAATATATAAAAAAGTCAGTATTATTATTAAGGCTTACATAATATAGCTTAACAGTGAATAACATCTATGCCTGTTGGATTTTGTTGAATTATTATTTAAAGAAAATTTTGTTTAAAGAAATCACATCACATCATATCAAAGCTTAAATTAGATGAGCTTAAAGGATAGTCCTGTTAATTGTTTAACTTATCATTTATCATTGCAATAAGTAGAAAAGAGATGCATTACTTGTGCATCCTGCTTCATCGCTATTATCAGGACAATCATCATAGCCATCGCAACGAAAGTTTGTAGCATTGCACCAAGGAGCAACACAAGGCAGTGACAATGCTACACAGTAGCCATCAGCGCATAAATACTGACCTGGCCCGTCACAGAGGCGAGCTAAAGAGTAAAGAACTGTTTCATTATTATTGTCTGCTTTCTTATCAATTATAAATATATTGACTTTTATTAACATACAACATTATATATTAACATCATAACATACAACATTATATATTAATATTATATACATACGGAGTTGACCCGGGAAGCTAGTCCATAGTTTATTGAATACTGTAATTAACTGGCATCATTAATAATTCTTAATGACATGTAATTAGTTTTAATAACATAAACACCATATGTGAAGTTTATTACATAATACAGATATTTCATAATATTACTTAAATTTCAACCATTTGATTTTAAGAAAAGCAGTAAATACTATTGACAAGGCTATCGAATTATATTTTATTTCAGATAATCGTGTAGAAACTTCAACTATATTTGCTGAACAAGTAGATCATAACATCCAAGGACGGGGTACTCTAGAAATATTTAAATTGTTTCAATCGATTATTTAAAAAATATCACCCGGACGTGATTTAAACGCTTAACCTTCTGATCCACTGTAGAGTCGGACAGGCTACCATGTGCCACAAAGTCTTCCGGTACTTGTATAAAACTTTATTGATTACAATGATATTTGCTGATTTCATAATTTGTCATAAGTTAATATAAAATGACAGTAATATTAGAGCGTAACTAAACGGAAGCATTACTAAGTATAAATTAGTTATCATTGTTGTTGTTGCGTTGTTTAATAACTGAAATAAATTACTTATTTCACTAGTCGTGCCATAAAATGCAATTCCATCAACACAACGTAATTCTGATGCTATCCGCTCACTTTGAACTTGTTTAGTCAAGCGGTTTATCTTCCTTATGTAACTGAAAATGGACAGACAATTTAAATTTAAATAAACCTTATGTTACTGCACAGAGATATAATATTTACCGATGTTAATGATCATTACTATGTAATGATAAATATCAGGGAAAATTTAAATAAACTTTTCTACATGATATTTCTATATTTGGTTATTAATAAGTTTGTTTATTGATAACTAATAAACTTTTGATTTACTACAATATTTATTAATGCAAATTTTTATACTTTAAATTAATCAAGTTTTTATAAATAATAATTTTGCATTTATCACATCACTACACGAGAGATCCAATACATTCTTATAAAATAGCAACCATAAAATGTTACTGGATTTAATTCAATGTTGTTTTAAACTTTCTAACTGATTATCTGAATCGTTAATTATCTAGAATATATAATATATATGATTAAATATATATATTTATATGATATATATAACAATGTATATATGATTCAGATTCATTGCTATTGGAACATTTTGACAATATGAACTTTTAATACAAACCTAAATGACCAATCAGTGAAGTAGATGAAAGCTGAACTGAGAGTCATTCCAAAATACTGAGCATTATAATCATTGCTTAAAGTGATTCTATTTGATCCATCAATGTTCGCTCTTTCTATTCTGTTATAAACCACATCTCCCCAGTACATCTCCTTAGCTGCAGACAATTAACACCAAAGTAACCAAAGTATTGTCAATTTTATTAAATAATTTTATATCATTTATATTTAAATTGAATTAAATAAAGTTGCATTGTTGAAAGTAATATAGATGAAGTAAGCATCAGATTTATTTATAAACTATTATAAGAGAAACTTGATATGAAGTAAAGTTCTAGCAATACTTGTGATATTAGAAACACATCAGCTCATGCAGTTTGCATCAAAACAATTATTAAAAATGCCAATATTATCATCTGTTTTTATGATTTACTTTCTTTGTATTGTTCTCTATTAGTGACCTACCAAAACTGTGTTTCATTTTTGACTAAAAATGAAAACAAAACTACTCTGTCAGTTTTGACTGAAAATGAAACCAAAATTAATGCACGTAATAATCCTTATCTGATACTGTAACACTGTAAGCAAAAATAAGCAATCATAAAGAAAGCAATAAGTAAGTATAATTAGTCTTGTACTGTTTATGTTTATCAAATTCAAAATAAAATTCGAATCCAAACACCGACTTTTAAAATCAATTGCCAGCGCATTTGGTCGACTAATTCCATCTTTCACAAGTTTGATATGAGGAGAATCTGTTTCAATAGTGGTCATTGATATGGAAGCTTTTTCTCCGCAATCACTCCAGTACATCATTCTAGACTCAATACAAACTTATTTAATTATTAAACTGAAGCATTGTGATCATTCATTTCACAATAGCATTTAATAATAGCATTTACATAATAATGTTCATTTATATGATGTAACATTGTAGTAATTTTATATTTTACATATAAGCAGATTTAAAAATAAATATAAAGATCAACAAACTTTTAAATGTTGTTGGCTCTAACATTTAAATAGTATACACTGCGGAAATGATTTATATTCATTTTCATAACTAATTATTACAAAAGATATAATTATACTCATTCATATATGTATATAGAACAAAATCTAAATGGATTAAAGTGATAAATTTATATTATATTACTTGATCACCCATTTTATCTAGCTGAACAGTAACAAAAGAAAAATAAATCAAGTCTGAAATAACCTCTCATTACTATCGATGACTATAGCTCTTGGCTGACTATCGGTCTGATTCCAAATAAGTCGACAACTAAGTCTATCCATGGACACCTCTGCTATTAGCCCAACATTGCTGGATGTATTGACGGCAGTAAAGTAGAGAAGTCCCAGCCACAAGTCCAGTGCTAGTCCATCAATCGACAAGGTTTCTGTGAGAACATAAATTATGAAACAATAGATCACCAGTACTGCTATATAGCATTGAAATTTGAAAATAATACTACAAATACCATAAGAGTCATATTACAACAATCAGTTATTTTACGCTGATAACATAGTGCAAGATTATCTCTTAAATGAGTTTGTGGATTGTTAACTGATTGTTTGTGAAATGTCTAAACTAATTGCTTTATTAATAAAAAGATAAAAATAATTGAATATAAATTGCTATTATTTTCTTTCTAAAACAGCTTACATTCATGAAATGTAAATAATTTTAGCGACGATTGTGTAACGATGACACAACATGATACAATTAGTAATGTTCTAAAAGTTGCACAATAAAAAATAAACTGCACTTTTATTAAATTATCTTATATATAACATAGTTTACAGTTTGATTTCATTAGTAATTTTATTAGTAATTACTTCTAATTTTAATTCTTATTAATATTATTTAAGGCTCAAAATTTAGCTTAGAAACAGTAAACAAGCAACAAGCATGCTAAATTTAGTTTAAATTATATAATTACATAGGATATCATGTAGAAAACTTTAACTAGATCTGCATGTGATGGCAGATCTAGTATATAACATGATAGAATGTATATAACGTTGTAGTAATTAGAATTTTTCATGTTCTGACCTAAATTTTTTGCTTAATTAATGATTTTTTTCAGCTTTGATACGAGTTGAGTCTACTATTATTATTTAAAATGCTATCCTTTGTAATTAGATGCTTTGTCATACAATATCAACGTCGATGACGCGACGACGAGTTATATAAATTAGGCAATAAACGGTTGATCAGCGTAAACTTCAATTACAGTAATATTTATTTATCATTTTAAAAGTCTTACTCGTTGCATCCTCGTACACTGTTGTTGAGATTCGAGTTTTCAGCGAATGTTTGTTGATTGTATAAAGAGAAATATCAGACCAGTAAACTTCTTGGAAGACTGCATCAAAAGCCAAAGCAGCTGGAAATGGAGGTTTACTTGCAAGAAGTTGTTTAACTTGCCAAGTAATTGGATCGACTTGATAAATGCCAGGATAACTATTACCAGCAACTAGCAAGAACTTGTCCTGTAAGAGTTCTACAACAGAAAATATGAAAACCGAAGGTTAAGCTCGGATACTGCGTTTCACCTTTTAATATTTTAATGAATTTATTTTCATTTTATTATGGGTCGTGGAGTTGTTTCAAAGAAAACTCTGCTAGAAGTGGTGTGAACATTTCATAACATTATAAATTAATTATTAGCATATATATATATATATGTTACACAATAATTACCTATTACAGATTAATTAATATAGACAAAATATGCTGCAAAATATATAAATTATCAAGCAAATATGACTAAAAATATAAAAACTAAGTATCAATTTTAAGACTAATAAACAAACAAAAGACATTCAAATTATCAAATATAATATAATCCAAAATAATAATATGACAAAATTTGCTAATTATAATTGATCAAGAGATTCTTACAAAACTAAATGCATCTCACCATAGTCTGTAGCTGTACAGTTCTGTTCATCGCTGCCATCATTGCAGTCCGGCCCTCCGTCGCACCGATAGTGAATGTAAACACACTGCAGTCCATCAGAGCAATAAAACCTATTGCTATTCCAGCAATCATTACCAGCTTACAAATACACATACACACACAACATATTGAATAACAAAATAACATCAATACGCAGCTCTAAGCTTTATTTAATATGTTGCATTCACTATCATAAGCTGAGAGCTGCATAAACATCTATCACAACAATTTCTTCGTTACATTTTCTCATTTATTAAGAAATAATAAATGTGAAATTCTTACTTGAATAAGAACAAGCTGAAGTTTTTTGAATTGATACTACTGTTGTTGATCCATAAGATCCAGAGCTGGATCCTCCTATGCTGGATCCTCCTCCTGTAACTCCTGTTGATCCTCCTGTCACTCCAGGATTGTAAGCATTGCCATGAAATCCACCAATCCAATCAGGATCAGAACTTATAGCTGCAGAATATCCTCCTGTCACTCCAGGATTGTAAGCTTTGCCATAAAATCCACCAGTAAACTCAGGATCAGAACTTATAGCAGCAGAATATCCTCCTGTCACTCCAGGATTATGAGCATTGCCATAAAATCCACCAGTAAAGTCAGGATCAGAACTTATAGCTGCAAATATTTAATAACATTAGTTGACAGCTGCCAAGATTATGAAACAAGTTCATTCATGTTACACATTATAGTATGACATTAGAACATTACCAACATTAGTAAAGCGTTACCATTAATTATCTTTCCTACATTTCACACGTTATCTTATTATAATATAATAAGATCTCTAAATTATTGTGACGTTTCGCCCGCCCGTCCGATTATCCATCAGATGCGGCTGCGATAAGTCTACGTAGGTCTGGACACCGTCGTCCACCAGGCCCGACGACGACGCAGGCTGTTCGGCCTGTACCCAGGGAGAAGCGGGAGGCGTTGACGAAATACTACTCATACTTTAAGTTGATTCTTATTCGCTATATTCAGTTTTCCTATTCTGACTATCCAGGATGTTCAGATATAAATTTCTCGGTAAATAACACTAGTGACCGGTGACCAGTGACCGGTGACCAGTGACCGGTGACCACTGACCGGTGACCACTGACCGGTGACCGGTTTTCTTCCTTGTTAACTGCTGAAACCCTTTCACACAAACTTTCACACTTACACTAGGTAAATTAATATCTAATTTATCTAATTGGATTATTAAAAAGGGGTATAGGGTTAGATCAATGAAGATATCAATCCAGCTTAAGTTAATATTTGAATATACATTCGACTACACTTATTGAAGAAAGAATTAACTATATATTTACAAGATTCATAACAAATAAACTTCTTTACAGTCACAAAAGGCGAAGAATCGTTAAGACATCAAAAATTTAACGATAAACATTATTTGAGAATACATAAGGAATTGATTACAAGGTATAAACTCAAAGTGCTGAACCTTTAAACCTGCTTTCTAACCCAAAAATGAAAATCTATTAAATCCTCTTTCTCACAAAAACATTCATACAACTTCAAACTATGTCTACTTTACCTCAGAATATCTTCTTCCGTAGTTAGCAGCCTTTCTCTCTTCTTAAACTGTCGGTAACCTCGAATCTAACCCAAAAAATTACTACTCCCGCCCAAACTTAAACTAAATTTCTTTACCTCCCTGAATACACGTCAGATCGATCCAAAAACCACAACTTGAATGAATATATAAGCAAAAAAACCGCGTGTCTCAAGCTGCCAGCTGCTAAGCCCCGCTTACAAACTACCCTCTCTCCACCCTTCTTTTCACTTTTTCACTCAAGTTTAACGAAGCTTAGATGCAACTTATCTTAATCTTACGAATTTTTTAAGTTATATAATTTAATACTTAAAGACCATCTATTAATAGATTTCTAAGCATTTTCTAGCAGCATATCTGCCTTTTGCATCGTGACAGCTGCATGCACTAGCTTTCTATCTCTCAAAAAGCTACAGGCTCTGACCGGATAGGTCACAGTCTACCGCCACTTATGGTCACAGCCTACAGCTGACTTACGGTCACAGCGTACAGCCAAACTATCTACCGCAGAGCGCAGAGGCTCTGACTAGCCACGGCCCCTCCCGCTAAAAGCAAAACTAGATCTCCCGCACTATCATGTCTGGCTACGCCTACTGCTAGCAGCTTAGCTAAATCTCCCTCCAAAAACTACTTCTAACTCCGCCTATGCCTATAGCTAGCTACAGCTAAGCTAAACTACACGCTACAGCTACAACTACCTAACGATACCATCACGCATACATCCAATCACAAACATTCGTTTGACAAAACCTATTTATCTACTATTACTATTCGATAAGCAAATAGAGACAGCAAGCACTATGTGACACAAAACCAAAATGATAAAAAAAGTCTAAATAGCAAATTTCATTACATTATAACACTGTAAAAGGCAAAAATTAGCTTGAAATAAATTTCAGCAGATTATTTCCTGATGTAAATTTCAAATATGCTGAAGCTATAAGTATAAATGACTGAGCTACAGACTCATTTATTTAATATTTTACGTGACTAGAATATATGATAATAGTTATTTCTGATTGATTTTAAAATTATTTTGATCCACATAACAGTGATAACACTCATTTTATTGCATGTTATGTGATATACAAAGGAATTTTGTTTTTCATAAATTAGCTTTGTTTATAATTAGTATTGTTTACAAATTAGTTTTTTTTTATATATTAGCTTTGTTTAAAAATTAGTATTGTTTAAAAATTAGTTTTGTTTATAAATTAGCTTCGTTTATAAATTAGCATTGTCTATAAATTAGTTTCAGTTATAAATTAGTTTCGTTTATAAGTTACTTTTATTTATAAATTAGCTTTGTTTATAAATTAGCTTTGTTTATAAATTAGTTTTGTTTATAAATTAGTTTTGCATATAAATTATATGGAACGTTACGCAAACAAAAGTACTAACGCTAACGCATTTACTTTGTTTACGTGTTTTTATCATTTACAGTTCGTGTGTAATAAAACAAATGTATTTTTGTTAACTAAACAAAGAAGAAGTCAAAATGTCAAATGTTAAACACAAACTGGTACAGTTGGCTTCATCAGACGCATCTGGGCAGTCAATGAATCCATCGCAGATAAAGTTGTTACTGCAAGTATTTACTGTACATTGATTGATAGTGAACAAACACCAGCCACTTTTACATGTCAATGTAGGACTCGAACACACATTTACTGAAATAAATTAAAACAGACGCAGTTAGATAAATTCAGCAACTTGTTTATTTCAAATCGATTATAAAACAGTAGTCTAATAAAAATTCTCAACGAGTCCATAGCAATCTTGAAACAGACTCACATTTCTGGGAGATATTTTGAAATAACTGTTAAACAATGAAAGAAATTACAAGCAGATGTACTTTCTTCTAATTAAATGAAATGTTGAGATTCTTTGTAGGAAATAAAAAACTTAAACATTAACATAGACATAAAACTTAAACATAGCTACTACAATTATTTGACTTTTTAGGAGACAATTCTAACCACAATTCTTTTCATCACTGCCATCGTCACAATCTTTGACTTTGTTGCATCTTTCGTTTTGATCAATACACAAACCATTTGCACATTGAAATCTTGTTGTCAAGTCACAGGCTGCAGTCATAAAATATAGATATTCTATCCGCATATAATGGTTGTTACTTATCGTGCTAAATATTAATATATATTTCAAATCTAGTAGTTAGAAATTATAAAATACATACGATTCATTATGAAATACATAAGATTTAATAACATTACTAATACTATAAAAAAATCTCACAAAATTAAAATTATTTAACATTTCATAAAGTTTGTAATATTTGTAATAACTGATTTTATTAATTTCTTTACATCAGTCTATCATCTCAACTATAGACAATTATTGATAATAATATACTTATGGCAAATTATTTCAATCTATCACATTACGTTCTAAAACAAAATACCAACTGGTAAAATTGTTCTTTATATAAATGTTATTTTTGTTTATGTTTTTACTCTAAATAAACTCATTTAAAATCTACATGAAAGTTTATAAATTATAAAGCTTACGGCAAAAGAATTCATCAGATTTGTCCCAACATTCAAATATATTGTCACATTTTGCAGTGTAGCTAACACAGCGCTTATCTTTGCATTGAAACTGTGAACTTTTACAGGCAGGATAATCTATAAAACACAGACAAATGTTTCTCATGATATTGTTTGATACTGAAATTTATTACTATACTTATTTAAACTAATGTTCAACTGCTTTAAACTGTTTAATTATTCTGCCTTTATCTGCAAATATTTATATTTATTATATGATATTATATATATGCATGGCTCCCAAAGGCCGACTGAGGAAATCTTCATTTTAGGCCTATCATAACATAACCAGCTGATAAGTTATAAAACAACCCTCCCCCAGTGCACACTTTTTATTTATTAAAATTGCTAGTTTTAGCTTCAAGTGATCAAAATTCA
>JAQIXG010001834.1:0-19957 GCA_034700105.1 Oconnorella tubifera | reverse complement strand
TGGCGTTGTTTGAAACACAACCAAGATATGATAGAAATAAAATGTTATGTCAAATATTTAACATAGGCCAACACTGTGATGGTTTTATATTTTTGTAGATAATAACAGGCTAAGTTCACTATATCTGTGATTTAAATCGCAATAGCTGATTTTGTCACGAACATTAAAATTTGTCAAGTACATTTGTGGCGTGATATTTTTCATCAATTCATCAAATATTTCAGAACTTGTGTGTTAAAACTATTTTTAAGTTAGCCGCTAATGTTCTTTGTTATAAAGATTATCCACACTGTCATTCGTATCCGCATAGCGTATATCATGCATGCTTCTTGGATCAGATAGCCTTAAATTCTGATTTCTGCTTTTGATAGAATGCTATCAACAGTCATAGTTATATTACTCTATAGATATTAAGTAGTAAGAGCAATAGTAACAGTCTCTATAGTCATTTACTAAATTACTATAGACTTTTTAAAGACAGGTAATTAACTAGTACGGCAAGTGCCTATAAGGAACAACACATTAATAAAACTTTTTAAATCTACGGTATTTTAATATTATATTAAATTTAGTATAATACTAAAATACCTTAGATTTAAAATGTTTATTAATGTGTTGTTCCTTATAGGCACTTGCCGTACCAGTTAATTACCTATCTTTAAAAATAGTAACAATTATCACAATTTGGTTGCAAATTTGAATATTCTTGTGTTATCATAATTTTATCTACTTAGATAGTACTATAATACAACCTTAGTGTTATTTTACTCACTGGTTGATTACAGGTTTTATATTCAAGATCTATAAACATTGCAATATAATTTATAATATTATGGACTGTTTCTTTCTTACATATTGCTATAAAGCAACAATTTTAGATGTAAACAACATTAAAATGCTTTATTTGTGTTATTGCGATTTTTCAATTCAATGGCCTGCATAACATTATGTGTTACAATGACATGCAATGACGTTCCGTAATGTTAAGTATTTACCGACCTGTGTCGTTATGCTATTATTCAAATCGTTTGAAATTTTGATTTATTGTATTATTCCTTTTTATCTCTGCAATGAATGACAATGCGTTACTGCAACATACGCAAGGGTGTAAGTTGATATTTTAAACGTTTGCACAGCCAGTAATATCGCCATCTTTTGATATTTGCAAAATTCTGATATCAAACTGTCATCGTTGTGCTTGCAAAGATTTAAATTTACATTTGTGCTCGAGCATAGAATATTGTAATATGATGCATTTGATAAAATAGGCTTAATATTCTGTCGATTAAAACTTCATCTCAATCTAGGACTAATAAAATTATTATGTTTCATCGTATTTATATTTTATTCAATAATAAATTTTGTCATGAATGAATTTACAAAGAATGATTTATACTATATAGTCGCAGAATACATTTTAAGGCTTATTTTATATTAGACTCTGCAATATTTTTCTTTATTACTTTGATGGCTTATAATAGAATATACAATGTTTCAAACATTTTATACATTTTTGATCATCTGATTCGACATTTTAATATGCATAAATGAACTATTTAAGATTACGAACTTTTAGAGCAAAATCACAGTGCTTTCGTAAAGTTATCAACATTTCTATAAATATACTGCGTATTTAAAGTTCTCAAATCTAACATAAATATATATATAGCCTATTTCAACTGTTTAGTTAGCAAAGTAACAAGAATAACATTTAAAATCACATAATTTTATTGTCAAAATGATCGAACTGGACTTGAGGTGCATTGCCAGAAAGTATATACCAGGGCCACAGATCAAGCACATAGTGCTAAGCTACATATGCTTTCATATCTTGAGATTTTGGTGATTTATTTAAAAATAAAAAAACAACGAATACCAGTAAGCGGGCCAATGTCTATATGCCTAGGTACACCAGCAGTATATACCAGATGAGTAAGTTATGTGTAGGGCCTAATTAAATGGACAATATATATGGCATTTCTTACTACAAGACTTTTGGAAGAGAGTCCAGACATACCAGCGTCAAAGACATTATCTATCGTGCCCTTCACATTGCATGAATACAGGAATTGAGAAATTCAATGCCAAGTGATCCGTAGACTTGATAGGGTATTACTTGTGCTTTAGAAGAAACAACCTGTTGCTAGAGAATTTACTTGCTCCGACACAATCACACTTACATTGGTGTGACAGCGAGCGCAGAAGCAAATGAAGCGGAGAAAGCAAAACACATTGTCAGTGGCCATAGAGATCCTTGGT
The DNA here is from genome assembly GCA_034700105.1 of Oconnorella tubifera. Lineage (NCBI taxonomy): Eukaryota > Metazoa > Annelida > Clitellata > Enchytraeida > Enchytraeidae > Oconnorella > Oconnorella tubifera. The sequence continues at coordinate 17,698 of JAQIXG010001834.1, read as the reverse complement.
GTCTTGTGGCAACCTGCATGGAATATAAATGATGCCATTTGTAGACGTATTGCAATTGTTGGTAAGGTTCTAAAAACAACTGCGTTCATGCAGCTCGTAGTGCAATTATAGCTCTTCAGCTTTGTAACTTAGTATCTGATTTTAGCATAAACATTTGTTATTACCTTCAAATAGTGATATCGGTTAGAATAATTTTTCTTTTTTTTATAAGAATTTGCACTACCTATTTAAGATCAGACTATCACGTGGTAAGTTTGCTTGCGCTATTGTTACCAATAAAATGTTATTTACTTAGTTTAAAGTGATTTTTTTACAAATAATTCATTTCAATATATTGAGCATCTTGTTTATGTTTCCTATATTGTCAGAGTCGTGACGATTAGGACAAAAAACTTTTTTCTGTAATGACAGAGTCACAGTTACAATTGCTATTAAAAATTATTATGACTCAATAATGACTGCAATAATCTTCGAAACTGCTCACAGAGCTGTTTAAATTGACACGATTTGCTACAACGATTATTCTACAAAAAATATCGATTATCAATTACCGCTGGTAATGATACAGTTTGTGAAATTTGTTGTTCAGCAATAATCTCGAAAAATGAAGAATATTGTTTAGCGACATTTACAGTATGGTGTTTTTTTCAATAGTGACATTTACAGTATATTTTTTTTATTGAAAATATTTATAAATTTATTTAATATGTACTGATCACTCTATCCCCCAAATCTTTCAGAGGAAAAGGGCGGGTAGAATAACATTTCTTACACAAATAGAAAGCAGCGACATTTGATGAAAAAAGTTCATCAATTTATGAATAAAGCTTGAATTTTCAGAATAAATTTCCCAGTGTACTATGTTTGAGCGTAAGCTACATATTCCAAAGAACGGCCATATTTAACAGCATTTACTTTGTTAGTCTGAAAAGTTTAGAAATACTGTCAGTACGATATATTTCTTCAATTTTGCACATTTACATAACATAGATTTAATTGGATTAATAAGATGGTAGTTCTTAAAATAATTGAAAACATGTAATTGTATATAAAATTAAATACATTATGAAGAGAAATAAATACGTATACACTACGGTAATACTAACATTAAAATACGAATACTAACATTCAATTTTGAAGCACAAAACAAAACAAGCAACTAGTAATTATAAATCAATTCACTGTTTATCAATAATTATTAAAAAGTTCATATAAAAAATCAAAAGCAATATTCGGATGATGTTTTGCAATTAAGAATTCTGAACCAGATTACATTTCTTGTAACTCTCTTCAGCTTTTATGATGTATTTACGAGCTCTGTTTACATAGTATCTGAAAAGAAAATCATCTCTATTTTCATTATCAATTACTTATGTCATATAAACCTTATATTTACAAAACAGTTAAATAAATGCATAAGAGGTAGACTTTTCAAAATAGCATACTATGCTATTTTGAAAAAATCTGAAACTTTAGTTTCTATACTTTATTTTTTAAATAGTTTTTACAAAATAAACTTTCGTAAATTTTATTTTCATATTGACGACACACTGTGGAAAGTTTTGCCACTTTTATTTTTTAAATTAATTGACAATGGCGTAGCCAGGAATTGACCAAGGGGGGGGGGTTTCTCGCAAAATACGAGCGATGACTTTTTTCTTTTCTTTTTACATTATCACTCAATTTTGGTTTCCGATTGCATGTATTTGATCTTAAACTTGCCGGCTGGCTGGTTGGCTGTTAGGCTGATGGACTGGCAAGTTGATTGACTTGCTGACTAGGTAGCTGACTGGCTGACCGAAGGACAAGATGATTGGATAGCTGACTAAATATTATGTTTGTAATTGAGTGAAAATATTGATGATATCTTAGCAGTTACACTTTTATAGTCTAAAAGGGGAAAGGTAGTAAGGGAAGAAATGACCGGAAAAAATGCCCGGGGCATAATGTTCGAGGGAAATGTCTGCTCCCCTCGGACTCCCTTGTTTAAATAAATTAGTTTGCATGATCCTTTAATAGTTTATTAGGAAAAAAAAGTATTTATTAATTTCGTAGTACATTATTAATTTAACTTCAATTATTGAAGCATAGCGCTTTCACATTGGGGTCAATATATAAAAATTTTACATCTACATTATAAATAAAAATAATTAAGTATATAAAAATGACACAAATATTAAATTAAATTATTTAAATTAAATTAGTATTTGTAGTCCAACCTCCTGAGACACACGGCTCCACAGCAAATAGCGCTTACACAAATAGTTAATGTCAGAAAGCCAATTGTAACAATGATGATTACTAAACAACAAAATATTTGTTTATTATTAATAATTAGTGAAACTGACATTAGTATTTGTTAATATTATGACTAGATCCTGTATCTATGCTTGAAATATATAATAATAAAAAATACTGACCAATAAAATTGCTGCATTCAAATTTATCTAAAATTTATTAAATAATTCATCAAATTGTATTAGAAGCCTATGATATTTACTATATCTTTTAGAAGAGCTTTATTTTATAAATTGAATGAAAATCAAATATTTTCAGAAATATTATTATTGCCTTGATAATTGTTTTCTGGAGCAAGCTTTTCTGGTGTGTTTTCAGCATTCTGTTCAAAATCTGAAAGATCATTTGAACAGAAGAGCATTTGAAATACAAACTTTAAATAGTTAAATCGCTGCTATTAAACGATGTTAACAAAGAAAAGAAATAGGTCTAAATAAATAAATAAATACGTTTAATATGAGAAATTACCATGTCAATATAAAGACAATTGTTATCAGTTAGAACTCTAAGTTTTGAGATTGCCTTTCGTATTTATTTTAGACAATCAAATCCAGCTTGAAGCTATCATGTTAATAATGAAAGAAATTTTTCTTCAAAATTATATCTATTGATAGTTAGCTATATTGTTACTAATTAAATTTATTCAGCATATGTATATTTTATGAAATTGCTTCATGTATGCGATTTCAATTTTTTATATAATTAATATAAATGACAGAGAAGCATTAATGAACATACTGAAACCGTTCTTTTTAAAGTAAAACTGAGTTTAAATTATACCACGAGTACAGTTTCCAATGACTCCTATCCACAGATTGTCCACACAGCGTAGATGCCAAGTCTGACGAGATGAATAACAGCCGACAGTCGCCTCATTATTTTCTCGTCTCAGCCAGGCGTCCTCGGGTGGTATCAAGTTTGAACACCCAATTGCTGAACAGAGGAACATATCTCATTGGATCTTAGTGTCATATTAAGGTTAAGACTTTCAGAGATCACTCTTAAATGAATAATGTTAGCAATAAAATCATAATGAGACTATAAGGTCTATATAAAAAAACTATTGGACCTACTTAAATAACAATGAAAAAAATCCTAAAAGATTTACAACGATTTTATTAAATAAGACACTTCATTAGTATGTTGCAAAAATGTTTAATAAATAATTATAGCATAATCGTTAACTGTTTATGATTTGCTATATACTGATAACTAGATTAATCCCATAAGACACAAGAATGATATAATCTAATAAGTTTTATTTCCATCATCATCATCAAAATTGTCATCATTTCTATCACATATTATTATTATTGTAAGATTATGCTAGTATTGATGCTTACAATAATAATGATATATTATTGTAAGCATCCATACTAACATCATCAATCATCTTTATAGACGTCATAATATCTGTAGTATCATCACCACATGAATTAATTATCTATGTCTAATTTCTATCAATTTTACGACTGAATTAGACATTATAATATAGATATAATAGATACTAATAAGTTATCACTACAATTTTTACAAACTTACTGGGAAAATTAGAATATTACATTTTCTGATTGCACAAAAAACATACTGTAAGCAGTAAATTTACGGATATTGTTTATTATCTAAAATTAGATCATTAGCAAACATACCTTGGAAGCCAATAAGAATTGTTTCTTCCTTGTTATCAGAGCTGTATGAATCAGAATTGACCAGAATAACTTGCAGACTATTTGAATGAGATGTGTAGACAATCCTTCTTCTTTCAAGACTACAAACTGATACATTCTTTTTTGCCTGTTTATCAATTATGTACCCGTATTGAAGACAGTTACTTTGTGGCATGTGTTCAGATTCCCTTTTTGTCAATCCAAAGTCAAGTAAACTAATGTTAATCTGCTGTCCAGCTGGAGCTTCTAGCAACCATGGCTGAGACCTTGTACCACAACTGAGTTTAGTTGATGATGATTTCATTATGTACTGTTGATCAGATGACACCGGTACCATGCAAGAACGATCTTCTTCTATCACTGAAAGTATTCAGCGTTGTATCAGAAAATATGCAAGAATGCAGATGACATGTTGTTTTCCTTAGAAAAATCAACTTTAGAAATTAGAAAACTTTGCAAGTTTTAGTGACAAATAAAGATGGTGTTAAGAATATAACGAAACAAAAGTTAACTATAACTTTTTACACTTAGATAAAACATAACATTTTCAAAATTAAATAACAATTATTATATAGTGTTTCAACACCTGGGCGTGTTGAATTTATCAATACGCCCAGTGTGTATCATATTAAACCTATTAACATGTAACCTACCTGTAACGCAATCGTAGTCAGCTTCCAGGTACGACTTGGAAGCAATATGACAAGGTTTCTGAAGCTGAAAGTCAGGGTCAAGATATCCTCGTATAATACATTGATTTCTTCCAGAACATTTCTTGTCCATCAGATGAAGTACATCCACAAAGCAGCCGAGGAAGCGTGGATCCTTTCCCAACGCAGCCAGCACATCATCTCCCTCGTCGATCAGACAACGACCTACCCTCATTCTCCCATACAGAGCGCTGTTTATCACTATCACTTCATTCTTTAAACATTTCGCTTCGAATGGCTCAGTGGCGAGACAATATTCTTCTGCAAGTAAATTATTCATTATTAAAGAAATATCACACTTATTAAAATACATACACACAAAAATTGCACCCTCTTTACCTCGTCCATCCCCCCGCCCTCTACAATGCACCTGCTTGATAAACATCACATTTCAATTAAAAGATAATGTTCATAATATAAAATAACTTATTCAATAGCAAAAATTTAAAAACATTGATTATATAAAACCTATTTCTTTCATAATATGTTAAATATACAGTATATTACAATACAAATACTGGTAATAGCCAAGATTGACATACGACCTTTAGAAGATAAATAGCTGCTACTCTCTCCAGCAAAATGAGATCCATCGAATCCTGTTGAGCGTAAAGTAACAACAACACTGATCCAATTTAATAAAATCACAAACAATAGTCTAAGCATAGTGTGTTTTTGATTTCAGTTATATATTATAGCCTATAACCTAATAACACAAGTATTATACCTAGTCTAAAAATATTAACAGACTGACAGTTTAAATTTTATCACAAACATTTTCAACCTTTTAAAATTCTATTCATTAAAAAATTAAAAAGAAATCTGAATTGCACTCAGTTGAATTAAAAGTCTACACCGATTGTAAGCTTCATCACTCGCTTCAGTCTACTTGCGTAGAGATACATTCAGGGCAACATTATTGTCTCTTCAACTTCAACGTCGCGGGACCGTCTCAAAATCTGTAAAGTAAAACTTGTTTATTGTTGTAACATTGAATCTAATATATTTACGATAGGCGAACCGATGTGTGAGTTTATTACATACGAGATAAGTTAATAATATCCTTGATTCAACAATAGTCAATAATTATAGTCAAAATTGTAAGCAATCTAAATTAAAATTACTTTAGGTCTACGGTTTACTCTTAAACAAAATTTACAAATAAATAAAATATCTTAATATTCAGCGTGGGGTAAATTAGTGACAGTGACGAGAGAGCATAAAGTTGATGTGCATTTAGAATTGCGGTCCAATATTTGACGATTTTTTTTATATTTAATTCTTCTTCATTCCTTGAGTTAGGACACCCCCCCCCCCCCCTCTGCCTCGCCCTGGGTCTGGTCTGACGATAAAATATATTTGTGCTGCTGCAATTTACGTCGTATTATTTATTACAATTTTAGGTAAGTTTATGTAATGCTTATTTGAATCAAAATGGCTTCTGGAGTCATTTTAGTCGCATTTTAGGTTTGACGAATTTGATGCAAAATTATTTCGTTAAAAATTTAAATCTAATTAGGGATAGGGTTAGAATTGTGCGCTTAGGGTTAGTGTTAAGAATTTATTACAGTTTAGGGATTTAATCAAATTAGGGTTTATGCTTATACTGAGAGTCTACTTGCGGCGAAAATTTAGTTTATGAATTTCGAGACGATTTGGATCAAAATCTTTTTTGCATCGAACTCATTGTAAATCTATGTAAACATTTTTTTATAAGATATGTAATAAAATATGTAATAAATATCAAAAAACTGTGATATTTAATTTTCAGGAAGCTTAAATGTAAAAAAACTTTTTTGCTAGATCTTCTTGTCATGCAATGAAATTATTTTAACTTTTCTTTAAAATTTAATAAATAAAGGATGCTTTTTATTAAAATATCACTTTTATCATCCCACCCCCATTCCCTTCTTAGCGAAATTGCTTTACAAATTAAGAAAAAGATTAGCATTGTCGTATATTTTGCTTGTTTTTATTTTAGTTATATTGTTTAGAGACACCTATAGAAATGGCTGATGATCCAAATAAGTCTAGAGATCTGGAATATTCTCGAAGCAGGTTAACAAATACTTTGAGTATATGGCATTTACAAATATTAATAAGTCATCAAATGTATTATGTAATAAAATTTTATGATACATTATTATATAATAGTTATTTAGTTAAATGTGGTTCTATGACAATTAGTCTACAGACTTTTGGTCTGTGTGTCTGCAGACTTTGATTTGGTCTACCCTAAGTGTACCCTTAAAATAATCTTAATCCTAGCCTTAACATTAACTTTAAACCTAATCGTAAATCTAGCCGTAACATTCCTAATCCTAGTGTCGCAGTTGACCAAATGTAGGTAGACATATTGTTGTAGAACAAAAGTCTGCAGATGAATTGTGACAGTTAAATGTTATATAGATAATTTTTTTAATATAAATTAACAAATAAAAGTAACATTATATTAATATGAATAAAAAATATTCTTTCTTATGAAAATTGATTGAAAATTATTACTAACGAATAAAATGATTCTTAATTGAAATATATAGTATTTGATAATATAATATGACATTTGAAATGATTACATTTCAAAGCTTAATATTTTTGCAGTGACATTGAACGATATTGCAAATATGATTAATATTTAATGTTATGTCATCACTGTCGTTAATTACGTAATTAATAATTAATTAATGACCATTAATTAATGACATAATAGTTAATTTAAAGAATGAACAACTTGAAATCACGTGTGATATTTTCCTTTGACATTATCTCCAGTTGTTACCTGAGTTCAATATACTCTGTTATGATTTACAATAGTTACATATATCTTGTCAAAAATGGGCTTATATTTAAAGTTTTTTTCTGAAAGTTTTTGGTATTTTACGTTTGACATTTCAGAAGACATCGTGACAATGATCGGAGAAGCAATGAGGGACGATCTAGAGACAGATCAAGATCTAGATCAAGATCAAGGGAAAGAGATGATGAGAGATACAAGAGAAGAGAACGACATCGTAATGATAGATATGATAATAATGTAAAGAATTCATTTTATATTTTTTTCCTAGTGTATTTATTATAAATAGTATTACATGTGATCTAAAACACTCAACACATATCAAAGGCGTAATATATTGAGTTTACAAATTATTTAAAAAGATTGATAATTATAAATTGTGTTTATGTCTACTATATTTTCAATATTATCATCTTTATAGAAGAATTTATCGGATTTTCATTAAAAATGATCCATATTGATACATTGAATTTTTGAAATTATTCCGTACTATCTTGTAATTGTTAGTTTAAAAAATATTAATTTTTAATTTGTTTACTCAGTGGATTTTTTATTTATGGTTATCGTCTTTGCAATGCCTTGTGGTATTTTAATGTTTCTTATTTGTAATTGAATCATCGCTAGTCACTAAGTAATTCTTAACATGAAAGCAGATTATCTCTTTTCATTGTACAAATTAACAGCACTTGCCACGATTATATTGCGCTAGATTTACAATCCGTATATTACTCAAATTAAAAAAATTAAATTAAATATAAAAAAGTAAACATTTACTTTTTACTTATCAATAATAGATTTACAAACTTCATTGATTACTTTGTAAGCGCGTGTTAGTAGCGGAGCTTAATTAAAATTGCGAGAAACTGACTTTATACAGCATTGTGTGCTTTCCATTGTGTGCTTGTAAAATATTGTGAGTTATGTTTGAATCAAACGAGTGTTCCGATAGTTTAGTATTTGTATTATATAAATTGATGTTGTTTTCATGGATTGTTGTGTGCAGATGTCAGCGGAGACATCATCAGATCAAGACGACTGGTCCCATCGTAAAGAAATGCGTAACTCTTATGGCACGCATATAAATAGTAACATAGGCAAGGGACGTTGGAATGATAGCATTCCTAATAATGTATTACTTATACGAGGGCTGCCAGAGTATGCCATTGAATCTGATGTAAGATTATTTCTATTGACACAAATTTTGACTTGATCTTGGTTATAACTTGCTTATTTTTATGCTTAGCATTCAATAAATATCATTATTGTTTATAATGATAAATAAACTCTAAGTGTATAATTTGTATATTATATTTTTCAAGTGGCTGAGTGTCACTGATATTTATATATATATATTTGAATAATATGCTAACTGTCACTAGCAACAATAGACATTGATTGATGAGATCTGTGTACTTGATGAACATGCATCAAAGATAAGTATTTCTTTGGACTACATCACAATGGAATAGAACTGGTACATCTTGGTCTCTGTCTATCATAGTGTTGTTAGTTTACATGAACTGATTTCATATATTCAGGTTATTGATGAACTGAAGAAATTTGGCGTAACAGTGAAAGATGTACGCATTATGCGGAGTAAAGAAACTGGTGAGTGTTGACGTAAAGTAGACGATGATGATGATTGCAAGTGCGCAGCAATGCACTCAAATGCAGTATGATGCAGCGTTTGACGTTCGTTTAATTATTTACTGAAGTCAAGAGGCTACAATCATTTATATTTATGGCTTAATTTTTATCAGGGTATATATTATGAATGTCATTTAAATGCTGTGCATATCTCATGATATGAAATGGATAGATTTGAGTACAACATTCAGTGCAGCTCAGGAGAAATTTGATGCCAGATAGTTTGTTATTTATAAATGAATTTATTTGACAGGATTGTCCTTACGTTACTGCTTTGTTGAGTTCAATCTTGTTGCTGAGGCTCAGTACTGGATGGAATTAAATCAAGTAGGTTTAGGCTATTCGCCACCATTCAACACTTGCACAGTCTGTAATTATTGTAGAAATGAGAATTGTCATAGTTTAATATAATTTAAATAGGAGAAATACTTTAGTGTTCATTGATATCAAACAATGACGATTTTTTATTCCTAATAGACTTTTATAAACTACAAAATTCTAATAGGAATAAAAAATGAAATATGGATGATAAACAATATGATACATATTATCAATATGTATCATTCATATGGATGATATTATCATAATGAATGATACTTGTAGTGATGATTGTTAGGTATAAGTATCATTCAATTAATAGTAATTTGATTACTACATTGACCTTCAAATACGAGTTGAATGCTTGGCTCACATTTCTTTTCCTCATTTCTCCGACTTTATTAAGATTGCTGTATTAGATTGAAGGGGGGGAATTGATTATGCATAAACAGGTGGGGCAGGGTTTCAACAAGTATGTGTGTGTTCTGTGAGACGAGAAGCAAATTTTTTTGTGTGCTCTGAATGGATAACTGTTAAAATAAACTCCTACAAAATGTAATTAACTGTTAAATTGAAAATCAAGAGTAAGCGTATAACATTTGTTTTAATTAGGTATGACAGGGTGCCCCCTAGGGACCCCTAGTATTCAAATGTTCATTTAATAAATTAAAAGTTGAATTAATAATTAATTTACTTCTTTAGACATATACTTTAGAAAAACCTATTTTTTTGTAATTTGCGTTTTTACGAATAGATATTCTGCATCGGAAATTTAACAAAAATTGATAATACTGATATATTAACTTTTTGGTGAATATTTGAGTACTCTAATTATCGAAATCTTTGAGATTATTTGTACTTTGCATATACATTTAACGTAATACTTACATAATTATATAATTTACTTATGACAACGGTACTAATATAAACAAATTATGGTTACTGGATTCTTGGAAACGTGTATCTCATTAGAGCGGAGTTTCATGCGATACTGTAAATTGTTAGATAATCAATATTATCTTTTCACATGGAACTGAGCTATTTGTTTTTCTTGTTACTTTTTATATTTATTACTGCTTGTCAGTTGCTATATCGTGTATCTGTTTGTATCCTCAGATATTTACCAAAGTTTTTATGGATGTTTGTAGGTTGATTTGCGTAAATATATAAATGTTTATCATTTTATGCTGATTACGCATTATATTGTTAAGATATATATGATATTATAAGTTCTATTATTTATCCATGTACTGGATTTAAACATAATTTTAGCTTTAGGAATATATGTTTGTAATTAAGATTTTGCGAACTTTTATATTACGTTGAAGTGTATATTCTATTGAACTGGCTACATAACATGTGATATTATATTTATTAATCATTGAACACTATCTTAGCAAAACTTACAAGAACAACATTCCTGATGAAAGAATTATTGTTAGCTATTCTTTAACGTTTAAACTTTGCAGTAGCATCAGTCAAAGGTGAGCTTCTTACACACAGATGATATTTCTTCAAGCTATTTTGGTCAATCTTTTAAGTCTCGTAACTTTATAATACCACAGGGTGAAATGAAATTTCGTGACTCATTTAAACTAAGTATGTACTACAGTACAACACGACGCGGTAACCTTCACCCGGGCACAGCAGCAGAGTCAGTGATGAGTGAGACGATTACGTCCGGGATGGCTGACTGGATCTGCATTAAGGTTAGATACAGGGCCGTGTTGATGTGTCAGGGTCTTTATTGGCTGGTTGCAATGTGGCGGCCCATTTTGTTAAAATAGACATTTAGTGACATGTTCAAAGAATTAGTTGTTATTATATTTTTTAATGTTACATTTTGTTAAGCAGTAACTAGCTTTTTTAAGCAACAAATGATAATTTAAACATTTATGATTTATAAAGTACTACAATTCAAATGGATTCTTATAAATAATTCAGAATTTACAAAAATGACTGGAATACAATGCATTGTAGATGGAATGCAAGCATTTTTATTTCTAAAATGGTATTGTACATCTTAAGAGATCATTTTTGTTATCAATTAGATATATAAACATAGAGCAAAAGATCATGACATTCAGGTGCCATGAACAATTACAAGCCATTTTATAATATAATATACAGAAAAATCTTACAGAAATGTAATACCTATTCACCAGTGCTATTCACCTATTCATGTTATATAATGTGTTTTTAAAATTTTGGTGCATTTCAACTCTTCATTGTGTTGAATAACGTGTTTTAAAGACCTGTTCAATTAAAATATAAGAAATGATATGAAAATATGTAACAGAACTTGCTTACTGTACAGTGTACACAAGGGTGTATGGAATTATGCTATTATGAAGAAAAATAATTTGGAGAACATAAACGAGTTGGATATAATGCGACTAATATTCATTCAAATTTATAACCTGTAGAAATTGTTGTATAATACTTGTTTCTGAATAGTTGTCATACTCTGTTTGATAAAATCAATCAATTTAAGAACGTTTTGTCAATTAATCTAGGTTTGAATGTATTTAGATGAACATAATAATTTAAATAGAATGAAGGGGTATCAATTTCCTTAAATCAGTTGAGCATATTTGAAATGAATAAGCAATGTCAAGTTTCATTAGAAAGAATTCTTTCGTTGTGTGCTATAATTATAGATTGAACATTACAAATATCATTCACACATAGAAGTTTGATTATTATTGACTCTGTTGATTACAGAATTAGAAATATTTGCCTCTTTTGGTACTTTACTGTAACTTGGATTGTATTAATCCAGTTAGATGCAGCTTTCAAAGAGTATTTGACAAACGAAGATTTTCCATTCTCTTTTCCTGAATGCGTATTTTAAAATAGTAGTTATGTTTAAGAATTTTCGAATTTAAAATTTCAGTGTGGCAGTACGAATTTTCAACGTCGTACACATTGCCGCCGATGCAGTCAACCAAAAGAAGGTCTGTTTTTTATTTAGATTAACTACAATATATGTAATGCTTATTTTAATAAATTATACTGGTAGCTTTAAGAACAGGTTACTCTATTATTGATGAATTGAGTTGGTCTATTTGTTATGAAAACAATTTCTCGAGAAACTGTTTTCATAACGAATATGCAAATTTGTTACTATTGTTTTTATCGTCGCTCTTTCTATTGTTTCTTTTCATTGTCTTTATTTTATTTTGTTCTTTTTCGTGTTCAATTTAATTTTAATGCTCTGTAGTTTATTTTATAAGAAAATAATACAGTTTTATACTGTGCCAAACAATTGTATGTGCCTAATCGTACTGTGAGGTGTGATGGACAGTTAAGGGAAATGTTAATTGTTGGTTCTAAAATTAATTTTTATAAAATTTCATAGTTCTGTTAATGACAATGATTATGTTTCGAACATTATGAAAATTCTAATACTAAAAATCTGGATTCATGAATCTTATTGAACGGGAAAAGGATGAAATAGATATTATAATATGTCTATTGCATGGCATGGGATATTGATACAACTGATATCGCATACTTAGTTGGAGGTATCTCTATCTATATAGTATAGACAATGTGAAAGTAAGAAAATTAATTTGTATACGAACTGAACATTCTACAAAGTGCAGCATAGTTGGACAACATGATAATGGATGATGTTGCAATATTGTAATCATTGTAAAGCAACACTAGCAAGATTTCAATATACTGCGTATTCACCTGCCAAAATGAAAAAACAGTGATGCATGATGAAGGCAGTGGGTTGATAGATTCCTGGAGAATGTTGAGATTCCTGGACAATCACTAGCGCAGTAGGCTAGTTTGCAGAATGTCAAAATTCTGCCTCGTCTTGAGTAAAATGTGATCATGACATTGGTGCATTGCCATTTTATTGAATATGAGTGAATATAAACATCACATCGATATCAGCGACGATACTGTTGTTTCATGTTCTTATCTGCTAATGACCTGTCTAAACAAATATTGATTTGATTTACTCAGAGTTTGAGCGAGTTCCTGTCGATGATGGCGTTGATCAAGTTGGCATCAATCCTTGCAACAGTAGGTGGATTAATAAGATTGTGCAATTTTCTTCTTTTGTTGGAACATTGTGTGTATTGTAATGAATGATAATTATAATTAGTACATTTGCGAAAGTAAATGTATCTTTTAAATAAATGTTATGATAATTTAAGCCATTGAAATTTAGACGAAATTGCAGTGGTCATATAATTATTAAAAAATTCTAGTCATTGTTTTTTTAAGTGAGTTTTACTAGCAGTATTTATCTCGGATAAAACAGTGATTTTGGTAACTTAGCTTACTTAATTTAGATAAATTGATTTAAAGTTTGTATAGTTTTATATTTGTTATTTAAGCATTGATCTTGCGAGGATTGGATGGTCTAACAACAGAAGAGAATATCATCAATGCCTTTGCGAATCTCACATCATATCCCATTAAAAATGTTCGTGTCATTCGTGATGATCTGACAGGAATCAGCAGTGGATACGCTTTTGTTGAAATGACATCGCTGAAGGAAAGCACAGAGTTTATGGAATATCTGTTAAAGACGGGTGCGCCATTGGAAGTTGATGGAAAGGGCATTATTATCGGTTATGCAAAGAATACATTTACAACAGCGTAAGATTATTGTTAATGTAGAAGTTCTTAGAAAGCTTAATGGATATTATATAAATATACCATATATATACAATAGCCAATTTATTCTCATATATATTAAGTCATTGTTGTTGAAGCATGCATTTTGATATAAAAATTTTTCTTAAACTTTGCGTGATATAGCTGTTTATTTAATTTATTTTTATTTTTTAAGAATAATTGTAATAAATATTCTTATTTGAAAATCATATATTTATATTGCACTATACAATTAATTAGTCAATTATTATTATTTATATAGCATTAGTGAAAGTATCTATAATTACTATGTTAATAGCGTTGATGATATTAATGTCATTATATATATTAAATATATATATAATTTGGTCATGCAATTAATTATGCATATGTACATATGATTGAGGCATTCATTTACTGTAATTATTAGCCTATCTACACTGGATGCTAAGCGACAAATAAGTCATCAGCCCTCACAGCAAGCCTACTTTGACTATAATGCCTATTACTATCAAGCATCTCAAGCTGCTGCTACAGCTGCTGCAGCTGCTGCTACAGCTGCTGGGGCTCCTGTTACACCTGGTCTGTAAATTACATGGATATTGTTGACATCTTTCTTAAACTAATTTGATCAAATTTTATATTGATCGTTATAGTCAATTATGAATGATAATGGTATATGTATATTTGATGGTAATCATTATAGTGAATTAAACTGGTGCATTTATGATAATTTGGCTTATAGATGTTTAAATTAATATAGTATCTGATGAAATTCTCGAAACAAATTCTGTATAATGTATGATTTAAGGATTTTATTTTGAAATTTATTATCAATATCTTCAGCTAACGAATATACGACTTATTGAGAATATATTTAATAAAAAGAAAATTAGATTTTGATAATATTACAGTTTATTTTAAAAAAAATTAATTTATTTTTTGAAAGTCTTGGACTGTTTATAAATGAACAGATAAAAAGACTGTAGCGCCTTGTTGAAGTTTTAATTTCGAAGATATTGATGATGAATATAATTCTGAAGAAATTCATTTAATTATGAAGAATCCTTAATTGTTTAATAATTATTATATTTATAATTAAAATGATGTATCATGTATGTATTAGCCAATCAAACGAATGCAGCTGCAGCTGTGGCACAGGCGGCTATAATGCAATCCCAACAGAAGAAATTTCAGAACAAGGCCACAGTGGCATCCCCTGCTGTGCTGCATCACAATCAACAGGCAACAGACGTGACATCACAGGCTGGGTCAACATCCCAGGAGTACCAAGTCTATCGTTAGTAGAATTCATTTAATTATAATAATCACATAAATTTCCACCCCGCCCAGAGGTCACATAAGCTAATCTAGTCACTTCACATAAGCTAATCTAATCATTCTTGCTGCATGATTGGTGGATGCCAGACACTGTGTATATTGATTGGTCTCTCAGACTTGCAAAACAATTAGTTTTAAATGATGAAGTATATTAAATTGATTTTCTTTCATTAGCTGTTCCTGATGTGTCGACGTATACATATGATGAAACATCGGGCTACTACTTTGATGCATCAACTGGATTATACTATGATCCCAATACACAGGTTTGTAATGATATCATTTTGTCATATTATTTCATTACGATACTAATAATTTACTGTCAAATGAGAGCAATAAAATATTCTTTTTATTTATTTGTGTAATATTATGCATTTTTAACATTCTACGTAGTAGTGAGTCGCTATTTAGAAAATCAATCAAAATTAATTTCAAAATAAAAAATAAATAAAAAAAATTAATACATTATCGAAAGAAAATAAATTTCTGTTGAATTTGAATTGCTCAAAATCATTATCATTAGTGTGATTGATGATGACTATGATTATTCACGATGATTTCCTTGTTGTATATGTTTTCTGGATCTGTTATTTTTTCAAGATTGTGTTACTTCATATTTTCTTAACTAAAATAAATGTCTTTAATGTCACTTTTATCGTACAGTATTACTACAACACTGAAGCGCAGATATTTATGTATTGGGATGGTGAGAAGAAAACTTATTTGCCTGCGCCCACAACGAGTGGACAAAGTGACAGCAGTGAGACGTCTAAAGATGTCACTGAACTGGATGACAAGAAGAAACAGACAGCAGAGAAGAAAGTTAAAGTAGCTAAGAAACTTGTTAAGGTCTGATTACGTTATTTCTTTGTTTAGTGTTCTGTCAGTAGATTTATTCATTATTTTATTAATTGTAGATTTATTGTATCACATTATACTCTCTAATAGTATAATATATAATAGTATAATGATGTCTTACAGTACATAATTTGTTAACATATAAGATAAATATTAATAATAATGAGGTTTATATTGTCAAGAATTACGATTTATTGTATTAATTGAAGATATTTTTGAACAAGATTTATAATGGCACATTATATTCTATTTCTATTTTATGTACATATGCTTTGCAGTCTTATTCATTTGTTACTCTAACCATTGTCTCTGTTTGTATTACATAATGTTAATTTTTTTGTTTAAATTTATATTTTTTAAACTATTATGATATTTGTAGTCCAGTTATTCTTTAACCTCAGTTTGGATGAATCTGTTTGGCTTTTATCTGTTACATTTTTATACAAATTGTTGAGAAAGCGGAAAGTCAGTGAAATATTAGACTCACACAGTATTTATAGAATATAAAATTGACAATTTTTAGAGAATTTATAGCATTATGTGGTCATCAACCAGACTGGTAAGAAATCACTAGTAATCTAGTGATCGCTTGCCAGTGCGGTTTGCCTTTATCATTATATCTCTCTTTAGATACTGTCTTTGAAATGTTGGTTTTTTCATATTGTATTTAGGATATGGAGAAATGGGCCAAGAAGCTGAATGCGCAGAAGGAGGCACAGAAAGATGAAATCAAGAAGTTAGTCGGTATCTCAGTATCTCAAAGCTCAACAGTTGGCTTAATGTCTCAGTCTGCCACTGCTGATGCTGGATTCTCACTACTAGAAAAGGTTTCTACTGTTTTCTTCTTCCATCGGATATATTAGACTGCTTTCTTCATCAATTAATATTTGATATGATTTTTTGATTTACATCTAATGATTAAGATTCGGAAGCAAATAATTTATTGCGTTGTTTTCATTTATTTAATACGTTTTTGTTTGTGTCAGACTGTTTACAAGACTGGATCTATGGACAGTAAACTGAAGGAAATGGTTGCAACTGCTGCTTCGCCTCCAACTGTTACTGCGGTAGCTATCTTTACATTTTATATTGTTGTTTATTAATATTTATATATTTTTTTAAAAATAATAATATATGTATAGATTTTTTTTTATGATGTTGTAGTTTTAAAGAAATTCAGAATCTTTTTTATTGTCTCTGATTAATTTTGTTGATAATAATCTCTGCTTAGTTTTAGTGATAACAATGTATTGAATTTGAAGGCTTATTGTCTAGTCTAGCCTTATTGTTGTAATTAAAGATATATTTATTTCTTTATTTGTCATTTTAATTTCTCTACTTTTATTCATTTTATGATTGATTTCATTAAAGGTAGGGATACACTACAGAGTGAAACTTTCGCAAATAAACTTTCGCAAAGAAAATTTTTCAAAATTTTGACGATA
>JAQIXG010001833.1:0-19965 GCA_034700105.1 Oconnorella tubifera | reverse complement strand
CCCCCCCCCCCCCCCCCCCCCCCCCCCCCCATGGATCCGCCACTGAGCATAATATGCATATTATTCAAACTATTCGTTAGCTTGTTGATAACCTATTGTCAAAGTTTTGTAATAAATGATTACAAGGTACAAAAAATGCATAATGACATTCCATTATCAATGTGTTTGACACATTTTTACATATTTTTACACATAGTTATATATTTGAATATCACTGTTAAAGCTTACCGAAGCATTTAGTAGACGAACTAAAAAAAAACTTTGTAAAATTTTATCTTTGTAAAGATTTTTGTAACTTTTTTACTTTTTTTATCTGTTTATCGTTTTAATTAAAAATGCATTTTAAAGCAAAACGCTTTGTTATCATTTTTTATTGAGTTCTGAAATACAAAATCCTATAATAATATGCTACTTATAATTTTTAGAATGTTAAAGTACTTTCGGTGAGTCCATTATCTAGATAACAATTTATCTAGAATTTATCTAACAGCCGTAACTAACCTCGTATAATCAAACTAAAATATTATGTTTACGTTTAATTCATAAATAATTCCAATTGCTAAAGCTATATAATTAAATAATTACAAACAAATTTATGCATATTTTCAAATATCCAACACTTCTCGAAAAGAAGAAAAAGTACAAAATACTATTCTACCGAGTTCCCGCTCTCAGGAAATGTCAACTATTATCAGACACGCACTCAGACAGCGCGCGTTGATAATATGGGCGTGGTCTATTCTAAGATCCGCCCTAATCCTATACAGTCGTGACAAAGTTAAGCTCCGCCCATTTATCTACGACAGTGCAGTAAATATGAAGATATACGCGTCATAAAAATTGATATTTATTTAAACAAAATGGCGTCTAATTTCAGTTTCTGTTTTTAATTGTTACTCGACAAAAACAATACAAATGCATCGTTTTTAAATTGAATTAAATTGAATTCTATCAAGTATAAAACTGTAGATTTATAGTTTTATAATTGCTAAATTTCAGTTTAAATACATTGATTTAATTTATTTTGCCAAAATTTTTGAGAATAAGAGTTGCTATGTTAATTAAATTAGGATTGTTGATTAAGCTAAATAATTTTAAATGACCATTACCAAACACTGAAACATCATCATGTATACTTTCTAACGGGACTTCCTTTATATACAAAAATACCTCAATAAAAATTAGATGCATTTCTATTAACAGTCGATAGGTTTATTATTATCAGTATTTCCAAATATTGTGCCTATATGGGTACTACGACAAAATGGTACAGTGCAAAATACAGTACAAATTTTGTACATTTTTATCCTTTTTTATCCTTTTACCATTTTATTGTTACTAATATTATCTTAACCCTAATTCTAACCCTAATACTTGTTATCCGTGCCATAATATCCTTGCCATTTTGTCCGGTACCATTTTGCCCGGTCACCGCCTATATGGCCTAGGGTAGGGCCTAGACCCTACTCAGGCTGCAGTGTACCTCTGTCAAGATCTAAGTAAACTTTCGAGAACGCAAAATCTGTCCACATCCTTCTGGATGTAATACGAAAGTGAGCAATATATCTCCATTGTCTCTCTAATTACAGGACAAGCTGATTAGCAAAAGTGTAATGTAAACTTAGCCGAGGAAAATAGAAACAATATTCAGATTGGACGTTGCGAAAAAGAATCATCATTTTTTAATTAAAATCATCACTTGTCGTAAATATATTACGATCGTATTAGTCATCTTGTTGGTTGCTTGATATTTTTGTGTTGGTGGTAAAAATTACGTGTAAAAATATGTCATTTAAGCGAATGAATAACTGACTTAAAATTTAGATGTGAATTAGAAATGGAAATTAAAATTTTGTGACAATTGCATTATGACCTGTTGATTAGGCTACATGATATGTTGCGAAAAGTTCAGGATAGGGTGAGATGGGGGCTAGTCCACAATATCTCACAATTTTTATTTAACTCAGAGTATTTTGGAGGTTATTAATATAAAACTACTACTGAAGATCTTTTTAAATGCAAATTAAATTTCATGAACTTATTAACGTGACACATACACTCTAGCACTCCAGCAAAATATATTATGTGTTATCTTATATCTAGTTCGCATGGAAAAGTTTGTATTAAGTAGACTACAGCTTTTTTATTTAATATATTTTAGGTATATATAATTATAGAGTTATTACTATGCATTGTATACAAAGAATTTTAAAATCTTATTATTTCAATCTATATTTTATTAATATACATTTATTACTTCAGTCTATATACATACATTTTGTAAACTATTATGAGTAGGGCCTATATCTACATTTATTATCTATGCAAAAATTTATAGCACATGTCTGCATTGTGCATACACAAAAATAACAAAGAAAAGAACAAAAAAATATGAAAAACAGAAACATAATTTGAAAGAGAGAGAAAGAGAAAGATAAGGCATAGTGATGTTGCCAATGCGCCCGTTGCTCTCAATGACTAGGTAAACAGACCAGAGGCAAACAATAAGGGCAAACAAGGATCCGAGGTGAGTTGACAGATTGAAGGGGCGATCAGTTATATACTTCAAGTGTTCATACGACTATAGGACGTGGAGGAAGACGAATTTCTAAAATACTGCAAAAAATGCATTTTTTAATCAGCGAATCGATCGCTTTCATTCATTCTACAAAGAAGCAATTATTGGATATACGCTATGTAACATTAATGAAATATAATAAGTTATAATTCATGTGTGGATTATTGAAGATATGTATGGATGGTGGAATTAAGTCACGTGTAGATTCAAACACGAGACTTTTGAGTTAAAGTCGGTCATTCTATAGCTCTCTGCTCAAGACATTTAAATGATTTCTGTTTTTTTTGTTTTGTCTGTTATTTGTTGATTTATTGAAATATACATTTTTTCTACTACGATATTATATTTCGTGTTGCTAATATTTGCTAGTGTCCTGAATAATTGCTAATACTACAATTGCTGTGATTAATACTGATTTCTTGGCAGTTTTTATTTGTTGCATTTCTCTTGCATTAAATCTATATTTGATTATTTCTGTTTTCAGTAAATAAAATAAAATTTTATGTTATAATCTACGATAATGTTGCATAAAATAATTTGTAAATGATATAGTTAGTTTAAAACCTAATGTATTATATCGACACCTCAAAATAGATTAAATCAACTTAATGATTGAACTTTGTTAAAAGATCATAACTTTGAAAAGTGATTGTACAGATTAGACGACCGGGCTTAGTTTAAAACTAGGCTCGGTATATTTAGTCATATGATGTACGCCCTACTATTGTAATCATAAGCTTATATTTTTTGCAACTTGCGCTATTATCTCTGAGCCTCATATGTGTGAAACAAATTCTACGAAGATCTAGAGTTCGTCATTTGAATTAAGTTTTAACTTGCAATTATGAGGTAAGCGCAATTTTTTACTACAAAGAATATGCTTATAGTTTCCTATTCTAGAGAATCTTATATGTGCAAAAACTAATTAAAATGAACATCGAGTCATAATTGCAGCTGCATGAGAAATGTACCCGTGTGGAAAATAATTGGCAGTTTTGATGCCGAACTAGCATGAAACTCTAAATTTGCTTTTTTCTTTATTTTTTTAAATTTATTTTTCGTTGCAAGTAATTTATTTTTATAAGAAAACAAGCAAAAAGTTCTTCCTGATATATTAGATAGGCAGACATTAAACTTGAGGCTTGGAAGAAAGGTACATTTGCAAACAAATACTTATGTCTATAGACCCAATCAAATACAGTTTGTTCGCATTGTTGTGAATTTATAATGCAAAATTTATTCGGAAAGCATTCGAAGGAATTGCACAAAATTACGCTAATTATTATATATAAGTATTAATTAAATTGTCTAACTATATATAGTGTAAATGCAAGAATGTAGCTATATGAGCTTAGCTGATACTACACTATCTGTTACAATATATAAATGATATAAGGTAGGCTAATTTACATATCATAGATAATAGATTTATATTAATTTATATTTAAATATATATTATTATAAATCAAATAATGTAATTATTTAAGCAAATTAAAATCAGTGGCTATTGTTTTTATCCACTAGTCATCACTGGAGCCCGCCGCAGTCACACTTACAGGCCGGTATTAGTGGCCTAAGCGTAAATGACGTCAGCGTTGATACGCGCCTAGCCGGCTCAAGACTTCATGAAAAGTACAATAGAGGGCATCCTATAGTACAACCTATTGTACACTCGGCTACGTACCGTGTAAAGAGTACACAAGAATATCAAGACGTGTACAACGAGGTTGATGTTTTGAATTTATAGGAAAATGATGAAATTATGTTGTTTTTGTTGAGTTTTAAAATATCAGTTGAATATTTGTTTGGCAGATAGTAATTTCATTGAACATGAATTTAATCCTATAGCATTACAAATCACATATAGTGTAAACTCGATTGTGTGGTGCCGGAGTCTCAAGCGCTCACTTCAATTTTAATCAGAATAAAATTATATCAAATGTATAAAATCATTACAAAATGCACAAAAGGATAACAAAGGTCAGAAGTCCTAATTAGAAACAATGACATTAGTGCACGTATGACAAAAATTAGAAGATCATAGATTAAATCGTCATAGAATTACTTTATAAAATCCTGTTATAGAACCACGTTATAAGTTTACATTAAAAGTTCATGCATTATTACGATGTTCCGCGATATAATGTGACGCAATGTATTTACAATACAAGAAAAGTTAGCGAAACGTTTCCAGAGGTAATAATGCTGTATGCTTGTTGCAAATTTCAGGGCGGTTATATGTATTTGAGGTATAATAATCCAACATGCGAGGCTGCCGAGGTAGCCATCAACATGGTGGAGGAAGGGGCTGGCAGCCTGGTGTTTGCGTGTGGTATGGCTGCCATTTCTACGGCTCTATTGGGCTTCCTTAAGGCTGGTGATCATGTTGTAAGTATAGGTTCAGTTATTCAGAAAAAATTCGCTTATTTTAAGATCATTTCAGATTATATTAACTGAAGAGTTCTCAAATTCAATGATCTTGTTTATTTTTAACTGAATATTCTTAGATAGTTTACTCTTATTTGCTGAATTGAATTATTGGTCGATTTTTGGTTATAATATTTACTTTATTAATTGAATTAAAGCATTTTTTGGTAATTAATCACTTTTTTCAAACTTAACATTTCGGGTCAAAGATCAGGTAAGGGGGAGGAGAGGGTAAGCATGCAAATATTTTGACTTATAGAGAAATTGGATGTATAAAATAATAAGACTTTAACTGCTTAAATAAACCTGTAATTACTACAGCAAGTTTATAAAATATGATAAATAGTAACTGTTGACAGATATTGTTTTTCACTTTGAACAAAGGCTAACAAAATACAATCATATGATGCTATATTGCAAACAATGAGATGCAACAATATAAAATGCAGTCATAAGTGTTGTCATTGTTATTATATTAAAATGAAATAGCTTGTTGTTTGTATTTTGCTGTGTCATTCTGGTTATATCTAAGCTTATCTATGAGATATTCAAAGTACAACATTCAATTGTTTTCAGATCTAGGTTACTAATTGATTTAACACTTCAATGCTATTGAATATAAATCATTGACTTTTTATCCAATTCGAAAAGGTTGATTTTAATTGTGTATTCAAACGAATGCATTTCTAAATTCACGAAATAAATAACGACTATAGTATAGTAACTAATGAAATCTAGCATCCCGTTATTATAATGCAATATATTGTAAATAATGCGATTGTTTAGATTGTTTAATTATGCTTACTGACTGACTGTAATTTTCACAGAAATTTCTAATTGAAATCAGTTGCATTAGACTCGTCACTATAAAGTTGCAGCTTATGTTTTTAATGCAGCTTTTGAAAACTGATACAATATTATATACGTAAATAAGAATAAAAGTGAGTTAAGCTTATTTAACTCAGGGCACAAATATCCTTGCATAAATGATGAATGTGTTGATAACATTGACTCAATTGACTTTTGTAATTGTTTATGTTACAAATTTTCTCCTTTTTTTATTTGTAAACAATATTGTTGTCAACTCGTCAAGTCAACTTTTTTTCGCAAAAGAATTTTATGTTTTATGCGGTAGGTTGCGTGCAATCCTTTGTACTCTGGGACTCATCATTTCCTAGTGCAAATGCTACCTCTGTATAATATTGAGGCAACATTGATAGATGGGTACGACATAGAAAGCTACAAGAAAGCTATTAAACCGAACACAAAAGTAAAAAATCAATCTATATTTGATTCACTTAATACTTTTTTTGCTAAATATGAGAGTTGTAGTGAATATCAACAAAACAATTAATCAGCATAGATTGAATTAGTAATTAACTGTTAAAATAATTTATTAAATACTATTAAGTGATTAACTAATTAATTAAGTTAGTCATTAACTGATTATTGATTTGATTAATTAACTCAATAACTGATTGCTTAACTAATTGATTAAATTAAACATGAACTGATTACTTAACTAATTTAATTTAATTAATCATAATTGATTAATTAATTAAATAAGTCATTTATTGATTAATAAATTAATGAATTAGTGAAATTAATCATGAACTGATTACATAACCAATTAAATAAACTAATCATAATTGATTAATTGTAAAAAGGTATTGTATGGGGAGACTCCAAGCAATCCAATGATGTCTATAGTCGATTTAGAAAAGTTCAGTCAGCTTGGAGAAAGTCTAAGAGATAAAGGTGTTGTAACAATGATTGACTCAACATTTGCCAGTCCATATCTCCTGCAGCCTATTAAATATGGAATAGACATTGCTATCCACAGCGGGTATCTGCTAATTTTTACAGAGATTCATTATTAATTAATTAAAAAAAACATTAATTATAAATGTTTTTTGAAAATGTGTTTCCTGCTAGAAATTGCTTGTCAAAAACTTGCCTATTTTAAGGTGTACAAAATTGATCAGAAAGGGTGTGAATGGTTGCATATTTTGGTAAAAGTGATAATTGATACGAGGTTCAGTTAATTTTGTTTTGTAAAAAGTAATCATTCTTTGATATTATTGCTTTGGTGTTAGAATAGTACTTATGACTGTTTTACGTGATAAAATATAATGTATAATGCATATATATATATGTGTTCAAATTTCTTTTATTTCTTTGTAAACTAAGACATTTTAATTGTTGTTTCTGTCTTTATTTCATAAAATGTTGTCCTCTGTTTCTAGCACAAAGTACCTTGGTGGACATACTGATATTTGTGCCGGAGTTCTAACGACAAGAACGAAAGAACAATGGTCAAAATTAGCTGTGCTTCGTCGCGTTTTTGGCGGCATTTTGGTAATTCTGATTTATTTTATAAACTTTTAGTTTCAATAAAAAATCTTATTATGTAGAATAACTGCGTTTTAAATTAACGATTATAAAAAATACTTTATATAAATATAGAAATTTAAAATATTTACAAAACTACAAAATAGCTTTGAGCATTGCGATTTTCATAATCTAAAGCTGCATTGAGTCTGGTTTCAGGTATAACTAAATTAATTCTAATTTTAAATCTAATTACTAGTTCTTATGACTAATTTTTAAGACTGCTTTAGTATAGATTAAAAATTAAATTTTGTTTTCTAAAGCTATCTTTTAACCGTGAACTTGCATTATTATTTCACTCCAATTGCGGTTTTTTTAATTTGTATATTATTTTTTTAATTGACAATATGTTATTAGATCATTAGATTTCAATACGACTAAATTCAACATTTTCAAATCGCATCTGCCACGAACCTTCTTATTATTAAATTACTGAATGAACCCAATATATTTTACCCATGAACATTTTTTAGTCCCCCTTCGAGGCCTCCCTGCTGCTCCGGGGCGTTAAGACCCTCCACGTCCGTGTCCCCCGTCAGAGCGCCACTGCGTTGCGCGTGGCCCAGTACCTTGAGGGGCATCCCCAGATAGACCGAGTCTTCTACTCGGGGCTGGAATCCCACCCCGATCACGAGGTGGCCAAGCGCCAGATGAAAATGTTTGGAGGGATGATCGGTTTTGAGGTTAAGGGTGGGATTGAACCGGCGAGAATATTTGTTGAGGTTAGTGAAAATGATTTGGTTTTGGAGAGTATAAAGATTAGGTGTTGTTGGATTTTTTAAGAGATATTTTAATTCAAGTTAATTTGACATAATCATCATTGTCTTGATAGATTATTCTATTCCTGTGTATTGATTGATAAAATAACAAATGCGGTGTAGTGGGTCTTTTTTTAATTTTAATTTTTAAACAAATTAATCAGATTGTAATTATTGTTGCGTTATATTACATTTGGTAACGAGTGCCTACGATTGGTTCTAAATGTTCTAACGAGTATTGCGATTGATTCAGAGACTGCGCGTGATCAATCTAGCCGTGTCACTGGGTGGAGTGGAAAGTTTGATTGAGCACCCGGCCACTATGAGTCATGGGCCAATGATCATGGATCCTGAAGAGAGAAGAAAGTCACACATTACTGATGGACAGATAAGATTGAGGTAAAATATGGTTTTATTTCCTGTAACAGTTGCTATTTTAGGCTAATAAAGGAGCATTAGAGAAGTGGCTAGAGCGCTGGATTCGTAGGCGACAGATCCAGGTTTGAAATCCCGGACTTCTATTAGTTGATTTTAATTTTTTATTGTTTGAAGTTTTTTCTGAGCTTGAACCAAGCGAAAGCATTGATTAATCAAAGAAAATTTCGATCAGAAACTAAATTTTGCGTTTGGATTAAAGGGTGCAGCAAATTGCTAGCAATCGGCTGCAAGCAATCTATTTAATATTTATTAAGTATAAAACTAGTTAAAAATGTTTTTCATATTCGCAGCATTGGGCTTGAAGACGCGGACGATCTTATTGCCGATATAAAACAAGCTTTGGAAAAACAAGCTTTGGAGTCTAAATCCAAAATTTGATTTAACATTTATAGACAATAATAATATGAGATTAAATATATTTATTCTACTGTATAATAATTTTATTTAGAAATATGAAAGAACATTTTAGTACTATTGAAAAATTGCATTCTATTCAATAAGGAATATTTATTTTACGAATAGGCCAACTGTAATTCCGTTAAGAATTAAACATATACTAAAATAGAATTGAGAATTGAAATTGATAGAATTTAGTATTATTTCATTGGGGAAACCCAAGTAGTAAGGTTCATATAACCACATTCCGAAAACGATCTGGATCCGTTTCATTAGCTTACTTCCACTTTCAGCAAGGATTTGAAGTCTAATCAAAGTAGGCCTCCAATTGTTTAACTTTAACAATCTTCTTGATATCTTTCAATATGAGAGCAAGAATACCGTGAATTTGGGCGTTTTTCTGTTCACTGAAAGTGTTTCTAAAGTCCGGATTTGCAATATTTTGGGCTACTGCTAATTTTAATCAAATACTGTTGGTAGGCCTATAATTGTAAAAGTTATTTTAGACTCCATTATTCGAGATGGCATTATGGACATTGATATATATTACATTTGAATGTCTGTGAAAATGTTCAGCTTTGAAGTTTGTAGATTTAAAACCTATATTAGGCTACGGGTAAAGTTCTTATATGCAGATTTTTGGTTTTAAAAAATCTGAATAAAAATAAGCTTGTTATTAGCCTAGTTTTCTAGTTTAGATATTTATACTATTGTAAAAAATTTAATCGTGAGCCTTAGTGTGTTTTATAAATACACATATAACAAGAACAAAATTTAATATTTACAATATCTTAACATAGTTATTTTCAATACCAAAACTACTGTCATCATTTAACAAGATTTAGTTTTAACAAACAACTTTTCATACGATAAATAAAACCCACTCATAACATCTCCAGCTATCTCTTTATCATCAAAATCCGAGTCTGAAAATTCCAGATCCATTTTACCTTCTTTAAACTTTACCTCATCTCGTGTATCATCAAAATATTCATCTTTGTTTTTATTTACAATCAGTTTCCCGCTTCTTTTTAAATGCCTCTCTCGTGTCGATCTACCGACAGCTTTCGCCCTCGTTAATTCAACAGCCACTCTTATTTCAAAAATATACAAGCTGCTACCGTTTAGCCCTTTTACCGTCGTCGTCATAACCGACCGGCGGGCGTCAGGGGCCCGAAACCATCGACAATAGACCGGGGCTCGATCCCCTTGCGTTTCACCGGGACAATGATGGATAGCAGCCTGCCGGCGCCTGTGCGCCCAACGCGTTTGATTAGCATCGCTAGCGAAGAGGCAGTACAACTGGCGATCAGTTGTACCCATCCAGGCTACTGTAACTGACTCGCATGTATTCAACGTATCGAATGACTTTAGGCTGATATCAGAAGGTAGGCGGGGAAAGGGGCTTAAATGGAAGAAGTTTGGGATGGATCTAGGCGGAGAAAATCTATTATTATAGAGGGTAGGTGGGGCGGGGACTTCTGAAGCGACATGCAGGTAAAAAGATGAAGAGTCTTGTTCGTATGGGTTTATTTTATGAAGGTTTATTTCTGGTAGTTCAACACGGATGAGGTAGTCTCCAGGAATAGCGTTTTCGATGATTATTGTATTTAACTGAGAATTGTTACTGATAAAAGTTTTAACAGTCATTTTATTGTCTGCGGATAATGTAGCTTGATCAGCATTTCTATAAGTATTTCTATCATGTCCAAAGTTTTTAAATGCGAGGTTTAGTGAAATATTGGCGGCTCTTTTAATCCTTACTTTACTGGAGCTGTTTTCTGCATTTTTTAAGTCCAGCTGATCTACTTCCAAGAGTATTTCTGTTGTATTTTTTAATTTCGTTACGTTGTTTTCGTGTAAATAGGGTTCACGTTGGGTATCAGTTGTATTAGTGTGTTTGTCACCATAATCATTATCATCATACATTACATCATTGTTGCTACTTATCGCAGCTTTAATACTGCTATAATTATTGCTGTTATTGTCAATATTAATGCTATCAAAACTAATATTGAAGTCAATATTGCTGTTGTTGTAAATAATGTTATTGTCAATAATATTACTATTATTTACAGTATTGTTGTTGTCATCAGTAATTATATAGTCATCAATGTTGCTGGTATTGACACTAATGTTGCCAAAGTTTATCAAACTACTGTAAAGTATTGAGCTGGTATTGACAATACTAATGCCATTAATATTGCTTCCATTTTCAGTGCCATCAAAATTCTCTTTGAAACTTACACCATCAATATTGCTGCTATTGTCGATGATATCAATTCTGTAATTATTATCGTCAAACTTATCTGAACTATTGCTATAGTTAAAGTCATTATTACTATTGTCATTATTACTGACATTATAGCCAGTATTGACATTGCTAATAAAACTAATATTTTCACTTTCATCATCGCTGGTAGAATTATCAGTTTTGTTATCGTCAAAGTCCCTTACAGAGTTAATGATATTGCTATTGTTGCAATTACTATCATTACTGTGTCCCATTTCACAGCAATTTTCACTACAGTTGTAACTTGCAACATTACTTGTTTCAATATTTAAATTCGCATTGATGCTTACGATATTAATTTCATCTTTAGTTTTATTCCAATCACTTTGATCAGAACTTTCGCTGTAGTCAAAATCTTTGCTAATATTATTATGGCCAATCTCGTCTGAGCTGTTGCTATAATAGTTTAAGTCAGTGCTATTGAGACTATTATTGACATTATAGCTGGCTGTCTTGCCATTATTAATGACACTAATATTTTCACTTTTATTAACACTTTCATTGTTACCTGCATAATAATTTTCTTTAATAGCAGTCTCCAATGCAACCTTTCCATTATATTCTTCATCAACATCGGTATCTCTTTTAATATCCACAATTCCTTTATCATTTCTCACCCCGATATAATGCTCAACTTCTTCTTCTTGAAAATTACTGACACTTTCTACCGCAAAATCTTCATCTATATTTTTAACCGATTCAGCAGCAAAATTGTCACTTAAATGACCACCCCCTCCATCAAAACTTACCGTAACATTAACCCTCTCAAAACAAGACTGAACTGAAATCATCAATCTACGTGCGATGCTATCATTTCCCAGAGAATATCGGAACATCTTGTACGCGACACCTCGAGAAAAAGAACTCTCAATTAATTTCCCGTCTTCTACAACCTCAATTTTATCTGTCGGGGTTTGAACTCGAGCACCCCTGTACGCAATGCTAGCGTTCGTGTTTCTATTTATAGCGTAAACGTTAAAGTAATACACATGACCTCCAGGCTCCGCCCCTCTGAATATATACGATGTCATCGAGACTGCACATTCGTAATGCAACGCGTTGCGGTTTACGTACTTTGTAGGGAGATTGCGTAGTTTTTGTTTCCGTTTTCTGTAGTTTTTGTTCCCTTTACCACTATTGATTAATTGGCCATTTTCATTGAGTAAACTAGTTTCTTTGTTCTTTCTTTCTCGACTGTTATCTGGATGTTGCAATCTCTGATGCCTTTTAAACATTCGACCAGTTTCCAAATTACGCAGTTTTTCCTTTCTATGAGACTTTTTCCTTTTCCCACTAAAATCTTTTTCCTGCCAGGCGAACCTAAAACCAGAGCCAGTGGGCGCCGTGGGCAGAATTTCCCCAAAGGCCTCAGCCTGTGCCGCGCAGTGCGTAGCATAGTGCCGCCTAGCGTTCACCGCCACGCAGTACTCAACGGGCATGCTAGCCCTGGGCCCGCTAGCAGCCGAAGGGCTTGGTTTCCAGGTTAGCTCAACGGCCCGGCCGCCTATCAGCCTAGTAACTAGGTCAAGATTAGTGGGCTGCTCAGGGTAGATGTTAGCGTAGCGCGATGTTGAGGCCGACAGGCGAACCTGGCTGTTAGAATCTAGTGACGTTATCTCGATGCAGTAAATTGTGCCGATTTCACCAGGTGACGTCATGTTTTTATAGGAGAATGAGTCATAGCCCGTGTAGGATAAAATTAGTGGCTTGATTGTTATAAATTTAGATTGTTTACATTTAGTAGCGTCATCGTTACATACCGAGTCAATACTACCTGGAGTAAATAAAATTTGACAAGATAATGAAACTTTAATGAAAAATTACATTTCAGTTTAACCTATCTTTTTTCTAACTTAATACTAAAATTGACTTTGTGTATTTATACATAAATTATTTGATATATATTTTATAAATTTTGCTTATAGACCTAGCAATGATTAATCTACCATATCGCTGATTAGTTTTGTTATTAGTTAACAATTTTAACAATTTGTAATTATAGAAAAACTTATAAACGTTAAAGTAGTACACATGACCTCCAGGCTCCGCCCCTCACTATTTCACTATTTCACTATTTAACTATATCGCAAAAAACTGACCTAAATAAAATAGATGGGATTACCGGTTGATATCAAAACAGTAATTGAACCCTAGAACTTGGAGAACTAATTAACAGTTTTCTTTAGGTAACTATTTTGCTAGCACATTAAGCTAGGTCAGCTTAATGTGCTAGCAGTTTGTGACTAAATATTAATTAGAAGTTTGTACATTATACGTTTCAGTGATTTCTCGTTACATCTCTTTTATTAGATTACAATATTTGGCCGCTAATTTGGTCCATATATTGTAAATATAATAATGGAAAAGATGAATTAAAAGCTTATTAGAAATAAATAAATTTACTGATATCCGCAGTGGATAGAATGCGATGAGCAGAAAGTTTCCAATGTAAGCGAGATTTGCATGGAGTTACAACGATGGATATTTCTTCACTTTCTTCTTCAATCATGAAATAAAATCTGAACAGAAATCCATTACAAATCAACTTATTATCAGTCAGTCAACTGAGTGTAAACATATCTTAACGTACAGTCATGAATATAATCAAAATCAGTTTTCTAAAGTATACAGTTATTTTCTGTATTAGTGTAATAGATAGGCTTACAAAATATACTTTATAATATTATGTATACTATAGTTTGCTCAAGGCATTAATATACAAATTCGATTAATATACAATTATATTACTTAGTATCTTATAGCATAGTCAGATTATAAATAATTATAATTATTAGTTCGAAGCTACAGCATTATATCACTTATACTAATTATAATTATTAATTGCAATGTTTAAAATTGCTGACACGTAAATTTAAGAGTAATCTTATCTTTAATATTGCTGTTTATATTTATATAAATAATACAACGATTTAATAACATTTTCACATTAATTATTCTTGAACTATTGCAAGCTTAATTTTATATGCAATTTTCAGCTAAAAATAAAAATTCTAATTATAGATTGCTATATACTTCAGAGATTCAGATTCCCTTACCTATTGGGAATATCTTTATATATATAAGACATTATTTCCATTCCGTCCGGTATCATTTTCGTTCCCAACATCAGTTCCGCGTCACTAAAGCGGAACTCAAACTGATCACGTAGTCTCTTGGGCTGCATCACATGACATGACGTCACACAAAGTATGAAAAGTAAAACGACGACTCGCAGATTCATTGAATAAGATAAACTGAGAGCGGAAATATAAATATAGAGAGAAGTTGCACCAATGCAGTAAATCGCTGTGAAGATTGCATTCCTGTAAAATAAAATTCAAATTGCAGCGATTAAAAAAGTAAATATCTGCAACAGAGAAATTATTAAATAAGCAAAAAATTCATAAAATATTATAAAACTTATAATATTAATCAGTTGATACTTTAGTATCACCAAGATAATGTGCAAGAGGCAAATTATATCCAGGATGCTGGCTTTGCAAAACTGCTTAAAACAATTTGAAAGTGACCTCAGCAAAGTTTAACGTTTCTCCTTTTAATTATAGGTATAAAATGTAATCCAAAAGGAACATACTCTGTAAGTTATGAAAGGGCGTAACTTTCCTATAACTAATTGATTGAGAATTTGAGGGTCATTTATTAAATTTCCTGCGTCTGCGTCTTTTGATCGTAACGCAATCCCGCAATCATTTACCGCCGAGAAAAACTTGATTTTGGCGATAAAGTAAATTTCTTTGATGTGTCAATTTGTAACATCTTTGTATCACGTAATAAAACTTTGTTATTGATCAGTTTAATCGTAAATTTACTCTAATTACTACTTCCGGTGGTAATGTGGTAACAAATGTTTACAAAATAAATCAATCGATTGATCTTTGATATATTTTCAACCGAATAGACTATAAATTTGATTGCAAACTAGGTTTATTTTGAAAATTAAAAATAAGAATATTTTTGAATTTCTATCAAAGAAGAAAATTGTGTTAAAAATTGTGTAAATTGTGTTATTAATAAAAACAACTTTAATTGACTTATATATTGTAAAGATAATAACTTTACAACAAAAGCTTCACTAAATAACCAGTATTGATCTTGATGATCAATTATGCAAAGTTAACAATAATATATTTATTATCATAAACAATAATAATATATCAAAGTAGTTCAACTGCTCAATAGACGTGGTCAAAAAATTCCCTATAACTATATATTGAAAAAGCATAACATTTATATCCACATAATTCGATGTCAGCATTATTGCATTCAACACAATTCGTAGTCTTTTTAATAGTGAACGATTACTACCTTTAAAAAACATCTGACTAAAGATACGAGTACAAACTAGATTTCTGAGAATGATATCCAATATGGCGCGCCTCAGCCAGTTTACTTGTAAACATGATAGCTGCGCGCTTTCATCTTGTTACACGCAGGTCTCTAACAAAAACAAGTCTTCGCTTCTATCTGTCTTCAACTGACAGTCTCTGTTTTAGATAAGACGAGATTTGAGACTCCGAGACGGAGGTTCAAATCTCTACAGATCGAAATCAAATGGCACAACTTTACGATTCAGATAGAAAGGCTTAAAATTAATTTTTTGGTCGATTTTTCGATATTAAAAGATCAAAGGAATATCGACAGATGATAAAGGTATCATAATATCATGGTATTATTATAAATTGATAATAATAATATCATGATGTTATGATAATACTGTGGTAATATAATATATAAATTTAATAAAGCTACAGTACAACTTAAAATCATATTGTGTAATTACAGAATTAAATTGTATAAAAGTACATAAAATTATATTTGATTTAAAATGATCAGGCATTGCTTGCACTTTCCTGTAATAATTCACTTTTAATTGAAAATGAAGTGGATTTTAAAAATAGTGATAATAATTCTTATCATCAAAATTTTGATGTTTAAAAATTAAACTTTAGGAAAAACATAGTTGCATGCATATAAGAACCTCATCTAAGGCGAGGTCAGGGTAAGACTAATTTAGTTGTTAAGGTGATAACCCCCCCTCCCAGTGGAGGTAAACAATTCATGAAAGTGGAGTTGAAACACATTAAAGCGAAAAAAGTGAGCAATAACATAAATAATCAAAATTAATTTTTGTCATCACTCGAAATTTTGGAGAAAAGCCAAAAGTTGATCAATTCCTGGGTATACCCCTCTAGAACTTGCATCATACTTTCATTACTGAATTCGTGTTCGAGTCTATTATTTTTTGTCATTTATCTCAGAACCTATATCCTGATAATAACTAAATCAGGGAAAGTTAAATCTTAAAGTTTAATGTCCGTTTAACCGTCGAGGGACGATATCGCAGACGTCCCTCAATATCAGTCAAGATCACACATGCTCCACCCTAGCTGTGAAGACAAACCATCAACTGAGAGAGGAACCATTTAGCAGAAGGAAATCATTTCGTTAAAAAATCTAAAAAGATGCATTTTAAGATGAAACTTATCAGAATATTCTAGCATCTTTTAAATTGAGAATATTGATGCTCCGTTTGTTTACAAATCTCAACACTGCTTCTTTCAACATCTAACTAATCACGCGTCGAGTTTGATCCGTTAAAAACCGCAACGCGCAGACGGTAACAATTATAACGCAACGATCACCTTGCGGCGTTCAGACGCAGAGTTGTCCAGGTACCGAAATCTCCGTAAAGACGTAAATAACGTGATCTTCCCAATCACGGTGGCCTCTAGTTTGTTATGATTGGATCAAATATAAGTCAAATAACTAACTAAAAACGTATACAACATTATAATCCAAGTACAACAGGATATAATAAACGTCAATGAACGTTATCATTTAATGTAAAACATATTGTAACATTTACTGTATCATTTATTTATTTATTTAAGAAACTGATAAATTTATAGTAACATTAGATGAGGCAGCAAAAAGATCAGATCCAGGAATATCAGGTCATAAGACAGAGTTAATGACACTATGAATATTTCTATTGCATGGCTGTTTTTATAGATTACACAACTACGTTTGAGCAAAAGTATTGCGAATTAAAAGATATATACGCTTATATAAAATAAGTTCATTTCTAAAATCAAATTGCTTGGTTTTACTTTCATATCTTGCTGATTTTGGCGAAATAAAACGTTACTAAAAATGAACATAGTGGATCACGTATAAAATATTAGTCAGTATTATCAATAATGATGATAGTCATTTATTTATCAAAAAGCGTATTATTAAGAATGACCCTATAGTGTTTTTTTACGAGACTTACCTTAATGTAATATATCCCGCAACAAACTACAGCTCTGATCTTTAATCTTACATATCTTAGCTCTATATTACACGTATTCTGTCAATTTTAAATTTTTGTTGACATTATATTATTTAATCGCAAATATAATATCAACATTTTCATGCGATTTTTTCAGTAAAAGTTTAAAATAAAACAAAGAAACGAACCCGTGACGCCAAATGAATAAGATCGATATCCCAGACTTCAAAAATCTAAATCCAGTTCATAGTTAAAGTTTTTATTTTTATTTTTAAGTCTAAATTGTTAAATATATACTGTATATATATTAGGTTCAAATATATGTTGTAAATAGCTCTTTATTTTATCATGCATATAGCCTATTCGATAATAGATATACTTTATGTTATTATAAGGTGGACATAGTATTACATGCGTCCACAACGCACATCAAGTTCTTCAATATTTAAAATATCTTTTCGAAAGAGAGAGAAAACATTTTGAGCTTCTAAAAATCACCTGATGGTTATCCCAGTAGAAAAGTGTAAGGCTTTTCTTTGTTAACTTTCAATTCAAGTTTAACTACAATCTAATATAATAGTTGATTAAAGTATAACTACAGTTTAGTTGCAGGTCTATATAAATTAAAGTTTAATTAATATACAATTTTTTATTTGGGCCCGCACACTTTTAAACGCACGCACAGTATTACACACACACGCTGACAAAATATTCAAAAAACTTCTTAAATTTCTGCAGCAAACTTGTTATATTTCTACAAGTCTCAAACTAGATGCTAAATTGCAAAAAAAACACTGAGCATTGATCAGCGGAAGGATAAAACATTCTCAGCTCATTCACCACTCAGCAACATTGAGCGCAGCTAACCTGGGAATGACGTCATATTAAATGTATAGACTCTGATCGCCTTCTTAGATATGAAGCTTTTATTCACCATAAAATAGCATAAACATATAACATTAGAGTAAGAAATAAAAAAATATATTAAGAGTCAATGGCAATATGACATACACATGTAGAATAGATTGATTGAACTCTGAACAAAATTGCTTACATTCAACAATAATGAATTAAATAATTTGGCGAAATTGCGCAATTCCCATCATTATATTATTAGTAGTAGTATTACTTACATTTATATCACTATATTAAATTTGCTTCATACGTGCTGTAAATTTTCAAATTGAACATAAACTTACTGACTTTTTATGTGTAGTATTATAATACTTTTTAAACTGTGTTTAAACTGTTTAAACACTTTGACTGTCTAATGTTCTAATTCTAATCTAAGTTAGTCGATGAATTTTTTATTCGTTTTAATCTTAGAAAAGATTTTGAAGCTTGCATAAGAAATAAAATCTTCATTTTTATAATTTAAATGCAATGAAATAAATAGTATAACAGTTAAGTTATAGTAAAATAGTTAAGGGTGTAGAAGTTATAAGAAGTTAATTAAATATAAGAATATGTACAAATATATGAATGCACGAGTATGCAAGGTTTGATATGCTTTGATTTGTTGAAGAACTGTTTACATATAAGAATTATTAGATCTGTGATCTAGATCTTAATTTTAGTTAGTTATCCTCTTTTGTGAATCTTGTAATTTGTGGCAAAAATGTCAGATTTGTTATTAGACAATCTATTACAGAGTCAACAATAATTATAATTTCATTTGTTGTAATTATTCGTCCAATAATAATAATAAGCATAAAAGTTTTCTTAAAGACTCGTTCATCAGAATGTATACGCTACTCACTATCTTTCATTTTACCATTCTTTTACTAATAGAATTGAAGCAATTACTAAACAGTAATTTTCGTTAACAATTAAGCTTTCACTGATCATTTCGTTTCTGTAGATTCTCTTAATAACATGTCATAATGCTATTATTAAAGTGATGTCACATTAAAGCACCAATTACACAAATAGGCCTAATGGAAAATTAGTTTTTGAACTTTTATCTAATTTATAATGGATTGAATTATGATATAGTATTCTTTACAAATACTTCAGTGTATTAAGTGTATTTAATAATGTTGGTATTAACATAATCAATCAAACGAATAGCTCGATCCTTATATTCAATAAGTTTTTATTTTGACAAATTTAAACACCAGTATTCTTTACAAAATCAATTAATAAAAAATTTAACCACAATTTTCTTAAATTTGCCACATTAGTTAATTCTTATTACGCGCAAGTGGCTCCAATCAGAAGTTATATTTAAGTAAATAAATAATACACCTAAACAGCAGGCAACCAAAAAGTTGCTTTTACTAAAAAGTGCACAAACTAATTAACGTTAATGGGAGGGCATGGGATCAGATTGTGTGTGGGGTGGCGGCAGAAGGTCTGCTTCAGGGGGTAGATGAATGCACATCAGCAC
>JAQIXG010001832.1:0-19967 GCA_034700105.1 Oconnorella tubifera | reverse complement strand
CTACGGAATCTCGCTAACCCTAACCCTAACCCTAACCCTACGCAGTAGGCGAGTTACCCAGTAGGCGAGCTCCCAGTAGGCGAGTTACCCAGTAGGCGAGTTGACTTGACCCCATTACAATTAGTATCAAATATTAAGGTCGTGTCTTTTCGTGAACAAACTGACAATAATTATTAATAAACATAGTGTTACATTATCGCATTATATACGGGTACTAGTTAAGACTCTTTGGGACTCGGATGTCCACTAAGCCTTTTTGTGCACCAGTCAATTCCAAGCGGACACATGAATTCACGTTGCAATTATACCGAGAACGGTAATTAAACTCAGCGAGTAATCACTGCGTAAACATCTCAATCCATGGTTATTAATCGGTTAATCAATAATATAACTTCATTACAGTGATATTTTCTAAGCTGTAATTAGATTTTAGTTCCAGTTTAGAGATTTAAGTTTTGATCTAGTTTTAATTTCACGTAAGCTTATTGTCAAGTTGTCACGTTTTCTAGTATATTGACTCGAATATTAATTAAAATAGTCGCAGTTTTTATATAGGCCTATAGTGAGTGCATATTGACAACATATAAATTGCTACCTTCATAGCTATGTTTTTGCTTTCTTCATAGGAATCGAGTCAATTTTTAATATTTTATGAACGAATAGTTAGAATTCT
This sequence comes from Oconnorella tubifera, assembly GCA_034700105.1. Classification (NCBI taxonomy): domain Eukaryota; kingdom Metazoa; phylum Annelida; class Clitellata; order Enchytraeida; family Enchytraeidae; genus Oconnorella; species Oconnorella tubifera. Next base: position 19,294 of record JAQIXG010001832.1, on the reverse strand, counting down.
TAATCATAAATTCATAAGTCCATAAATCTAAGATTTAATCATTCATAAACTGAATGAATCAATAAATTCACCATATTTAGATCTACAGAAAAGATTTCTTGTCAATGTTTTTCGTACACCACTATTTTATAAGTTGGACGCTGTGTCTGTCAACGAAACTGAAAGAATCACTTTAAAAAGTCATTCAGCTTCTCGCTTCAGTAAATGTGCTCAAAAGTCCTTGAAAATGGCTCGATATGCTTTTTGCGAAAAAGCTTATCAAGCAACAAAAAGTCAGGAAATTGTTGAATAGATATATAGCACTATCTAGTACTGATTGTCTTCGTCTTACGACAGCTCTTCCGGTACATGAAAGGTAAACGTAACACCACTTTTAGCAACTTACTGTACGATGGTCTCATTTTCAAAAGTTACGTTTTAAAATCTCAGTAGATTTATGCTCAAAAAAACAATCAATTAGAGATAGAATGAATACATTAATAAATTTAGCTGCTTTAAGTCATTTCAGCGATCTTATTAATTAAAAAAACTTTTTTATTGTTTTTGTACCTATGAACAAATATGATTGTAAAATACTAAATACTCATAACAGTTGACAGCAATATCTATAGATTATGCAATATCTAATGTGTGAAGAAGATATATATTCTGTAGATATAAAGAATAACATAATAAACAATCGCTGTAAAGTTATTAGCGATACATAAACATATATTGAAAACGTATCGATCAATGCCATAACTAAATGAACAGAAATCAATACGATTGTCGAACTACAAATCAAAAGCGTCTAATTCCACTTCCATGTTTTTCGAGCAACCGTAACCTGACAAAAATCTTCTATTACAATAAAAAAACAATGCTTAACAATTCAAGTATTGAAAGTGTATCAGACCCTATGGCTCCTGCACACCAAAGTAAATCTGACTCAATTTCAGATCGTCTTTTCTCATCGCCAAAGTGCTAAGCAGTAGTTTAGTGCCCCGCTATCTGCAGGTAATGCGCTGATCGCTTCGTGCCCGTTATGCCCCTTCAAGCATCGGATTGTCCTGCAGCAATGCTTGCATGCGGTGAATCAATCATGTTTACGCATGCCCTCGGTTCAATCGTTCATTGTTCTTCGACATCTTGTGCGCTGAAATTGATTGCGTCACGGTGAGAAAGCAATTGATTTTTTACGAAAAAAAATTACAAAGTAATTAACGAATGTTGTCAATTTGCAACTAAGTTGTAAGATGATTAATGCACTGTTGGACAATGTAACAATTATTCACTAATACTTAGGGAATTCATGTCGAATGAAGGAAGCTGTTGATAGTAAGATTAATTAGTGCGCAAATAAGGTCTCACTAGCTATAAACATTTAAATTTGTTAATAAATAAATTGAATTCATCCATGAAGCCTATACATTCATTTCAAATGATAAACAATGAAATAAATTGTACTATTACTTTCCCTCAATTATCGCCGAAGCCCTTAGTTGTTTATTCACTGTCACTGATTTCAGCGCATTGAGTAATTAGCACTACAATGTCACAATATTATAGCCTCATTAGCCTGAGACTAATAAGTGATTTTTCATGAAATTTAAAGTAGCAAGGAGGATCTTCAGAAATATTTACGATTAATTAAGAAAAGTTCATTTCTTGAAGAATATTTTAATTGATCTACACCGCAGAATTCAAATGTTTGCCGTTATTTTATCTTGATTAGACACTTGGTTATAATTTTTACATATTTACATAATTTACATAATTACATTAATTAACATTTGACAAATCGCCTTAATCGCGTTTGCTACGTGTTGGCTAAGTGTTTTTGCGTACCATGTATACTTTTGTTATGAAGTTGATTTAATATATCGACAATATATTTTAAAGTCTTTGTTTACATGCCTTTACGTATTTCATGTAAATCTATTATTTGTTGTTAATTGGTATAAAATGCACTAATGATTATGTTGTTATTGAATTTGTTGTCCACAGATCTACTTACAATGCTCTTGAGAATGACGGTAGTTTGTCTCGAGCTCATTCCCAGCCAACAAAAACATCGCTATTCACAAATTTTGAAGATGTTCAGGCAAGTGATTTTTTATGACTTCTTCACCATTTTATCATGAGCTAAGTTGCTTATAATGTAAAGCCTGTATATTATACAGGCTTTACATTATAAGCAACTTAGCTTTACTTATTGAGATGATTATATATTTATATTTATATTTATAATTTGAGATGATTATACAGTGTAAAATCATCTCAAATTAAACTCTCAATCGTTTATTGATATTTCAGTGACTTTTGAACATCTTTCTCTTAAATATATGAGAAATAAATGATTTTAAGGACTGAAATAACGCGTTCAGGCATAGAAGCCAAAATGTGATGATTTGTGTATTAATGGATATTTTAATGAATATTTTAGTACGATGATAATTTCATTTATATTTATGATGATTAATAAATTAGTTTGCTTATTTAATTGAAAGATAATTCATTGCTGAAAATTGTAGAATAGTGTGCATAATTCTGAGTATGGAAGTAACTGTGAGAAAGTTAAAATCTTTTTTATGAGCTTCCTTAATATTATAATAAGCTAAACAGGTAATTGTTACACACTTGTATTTGCTCATAACCTCTCTGAATGCCTTTCTTATTCTGGGCAATCAATTTATATATTTTGTAAATAAAGCTATGATAATAATAATTTGAATTTAATAACATATTTATAAAACTCTTCATGCATGTAAATAAATTATTATTAATAAAAACCGAAACACTATAATTCTAAAATACTATTTTTCTTCTCATAAGTAAAAAAATACATTTGCTCTATTTTTTATTCTTACCGAATCATTATTATTTGTTAACAGTATTCTTGAACATAAATGCGATAAACAGTGTAATGTTTGATTATATTATGTTACGTGTTACCGATCATCAGTTACATTGTAATTACATAAAAATGTTTAAATTCTTACTCTAGTGGTGGTCGTAAGTTAACACCTTGGAATTTGCAACAACTATCATTTTATTTGTTTCCTTATATTGTGTTAGTTCATGATGTATTGCTGAAGTTTTCAGTATTTTAATCCTGATAATTAAATGTGTACTGAATTCTTTGAGCCAAAAGAAATGAAATCCGATAATATTCTAGAATCTTGATAATATATAATAATATTTGTTGCTATTATCGACATAGTACGGTATAATATGTCTCTTTCAATTAATTTATACCAATTGACGGAAGGAATGCAGGGTTAAACACAGTTTTTCATGTACTGTCTACAATATAATATGAAATAGAAAATAATATGCTGTATCATTATAAGTAGACCAATGATAGATATAAACTTACTGTAATACTTATAATGATTACTCCTAACCAATGGAAACGCGTAACATATCATATAATATATCATATTTTAAAATGTATAATTCTGCACATTTATTTTTAATGTATCACATTTCTTAATAAAGCGGTAGATTAAAAACACCGTTTAAGCTCATGAGCATAAAAATTGTTACAGTAATGGCTATTTATCGATAGTTCAGAAAAATGTTCATCAATTTTCACAATTTGTTTTCAATGGAAAGTCTTGCAATTGTTGGGATCGCTAATGTTTGAGCTTTTTAAATTTTAACATTTTCGATCGTTTTAACTTTTTCAAAATTTCATTTTTTGCAATTAATCTAGCTTTCAGCAACATAACTTTTCTTATCTAAATTGATGATAGCTTTCTGGTGCATCGCATATGCTCAATATCAGTTAATTGCAGAAAATCATAAGACTTAGTAGTGCATATATATATACCTAGAAATGAAAACGCGTGAAAGGTTTTTCTCTAAATTATTTAAGTTAGCAGAAGCCAAATTGGTATTCCATTTCACTATAGCGATTATCCTATTATTAACTGTATTTGAGCGCAGAGAAAAAAAGAGAACAATAAAAATGCTTTGAATCAAAAATAGCAATAAACGTCAATTCTATTAGTTTTGGATCAACTATTTAATAAAAACACTGCAATGTGTTTGAGTCGACATGCGCTGCCGCTCTGTAGTTAATGACTAGTCTCATTGGAAAAATCAAATAATTATTTTGATGATGAATTGTTTTTGATTTCCAAGAGCATATTTGGCGAGTAAATACAAGATTTCAAAGTTATGATTTTGGTAAACATTCTTGTAATTATTTATTATTATCACGTTTATAAACAAGATTTGCAAACAATCTCTAAGTAGGCCTAATCGCATAATGCAATGTATTCTATATAAGCCTACTTGTTGGGTAAAAAAAATTCAAATTATTAATAAAAAAGGAAAATTAAATGAGTACTGGTTTGATTTAATGAGTTGAGTAAATATTGAATTGTTTTTAAATCTCGTCTTAATCCGATCAATCATATGATACATGAGAAAGGATGTACTGATTTATCTTCTTATCGAATAATCTATAAAATTATAAAAGAGAAAACATTTTTGGATTGACACTCTGGCAAGGAACATTTACATTGAGTTGTAGCATGATATTAGATTATCTCAAAAGCTGATATAAATCTCTTCAGAATATTTATACAAGTGCATTAATGGCAACTCACTCGGATCAAGGGCGCATCTGATTGTAAAACATCAACATACATTTCAGCAAAAGATGTTTTCTTCAGTTTTATTTACATTATAGATAATACAACGGAAAATTGATATGTCGTTGCTGAATTTTCTGTTGTGAAGTTTCGCAATATTTGAAAATTGCATTGATTTGTTTGACAAGCTAAGATTCTTAATATGAAGATGATATAAATTAATGCAGGTGTCCTAGTGCTGAAACCTCGATAAATATTATTGATTTTACGAGTTATGTTTTGTATATTGTCAATTGTTTAAGTCAGTCTATGATTTACATGTTTACTTTTATTAGAGAAAGATTGTCCTCGTTAATTTACGTTTTGTATTTATATATGTTAGCTGAATTTCGGTTGCATTGAGTTCTTATTTACTATTCCTTATGTAATAAGAACTGTAATCAAATTTTGCCCTTAGGAATTTTTTCTGGAATGTTGAAAGCTTCCGAAATGGCAATCATTAATTACATTTCTGACATGAATAGTTATTGTCAGGAGAAAGTTTATATTTTACTATTATTCTTATAATAAAAAGATGTTTTAATAACATTGTGTTTTTTTAATTTTGATGTGCTCTTTTTGACCATGTATTGATTAATAATTGTTATAGACGTTTAAGAAATTGACTGTTTAATATTCTATAATTTATTAGCAAAATTTTATGTATTTCAATAGCTGTATAATAAATCGACATTCTAGTATTTTAAATATCTTAATAATTTTGTTGCCAAACATATATCTTCATGCTGTATGTTATTAGAGTTCACTTTCGGGCTAAACTTTATAAATTTAAACTGTTCATTGTATATTTAAATGAGCAGTAGAACCAACTACTGTAACTTAATCAGTATCTGTAATGATCCTTTCTTTAGCTATTACTGATTGTTTTGCACATCATTCCCTAAATATCCTCAAATTTTTAATTGTTTATCTTTAATTTAATGATTGATCATTTATCTTAACTTTAGCTTAGCGATGAAGAGCGAGTTTTCCTTAATGCGGCCGCAATGGGGGACATCCCTATCGTCCGGGAGTCGATGGAGGACCCAGAAGCGAACCTCAACCTCAACTGCGTCGACTATATGGGCCGGAGCGCCATCCACTTGGCTGTAGATAGCGAGAAAATAGAAATGGTCGAACTTTTGATGGAAAAGATCAGCTTTGAATGCATTGAAGAGTCGCTTCTTCATGCTATTAGTAAAGGAGCTACAAAAATTGTGAAGGTCATTAAATAATTGATAATATTTTGTGTAGGCTTAGAAATTAAGTATGCCTAATCGCATGGTTATATTAAATATATTTAAATATGTAAAAATTATCTAACAATTTCAATGCATTATTATATTAGCACCAATGTAATAATTTCTGCTAACAAATTTAGTCAATAATTTTTTTCTATTCGATTTAACTTTGTTATTCTGCAGGTTATAATTGAGCATCCAAATTACATAGCCGGCGCTGAGCAATATAAAAAGACTCAAAAAGATCCTTTCTTTAGGACCGATGAGAAGAGCCAGTTCTCTCCAGACATCACTCCATTAATTCTCGCTGCTCATTACAACAATCATGAAATCATTCAGATGTTTCTCTTTCGAAATCAAGTCATTGAAAAACCCCACGCAATATCTTGTCAGTGTAGCGATTGCGTTACGAAGCAGAATTATGATTCGTTGAAAAGATCTAGGTCAAGACTGCACGCCTATAAGGCCCTCGCAAGTCCCGCTTACATGGCTCTGTCTAACGCTGATCCCATCATGGGCACATTTCAACTGAGACAAGAAATGAAGAAATTAGCTCAGGTTGAGAAAGAATTCAAGGTATAGTTTTTACAATTTATTGTTATTTTTGGAGTATGTAAGCTATTTGTCTTTTCTCACTATTTATTTTGAGTATTTATTTTGATATATTAAGTGTTCAAGTGACTCTTAAAAATAATAGCCGATTTTCAGAATTTTACATTTTTAAAAGTATCTTTATAGACTAATCATGATCATGATGAAGAATCATTATGAAAAAAAATCATGATTTTATGTTTGAAACGACTTCTCATGATTGAGTTTACTTTCCCCCACTATCTCCATATTGGAAGCTGATTGGGCCACGGGTTAAATATTTAATTTCATTAAGATAATCACAAGACTTATACAAATGCATCTTTATGGAGTAAAGAAGCACTTGAATCGTTTCAGAAGTGATCGCTAGCCAATCTTGGTTTACAATAATAAATTAAAATTTATGAAATCAACATGCTTATTAATTTTGCTAACATAGGCTCTATTATGCTGTTAGTGTTCTTATTTATCTAAATGGTTACCAAATCGAGGCATTGTTTAATCTTTTTAATTAGTAATTAATCGTGACATAGTTATTTTTTAAAGCAAGTAACTAAACTATAAAATTGACTGGATTCCTTGCTGCAGTGATAAAGAAATATATTACATTTTATAATTTTACATTTTATATCAGTATTTCGCGTTAATTAGAATAAACTGCATGTAACTACCCAAAATGTGATTCTTTTCACTATATCTGAAGTTTATTATTAAATAGATAACAATTTTTATTTAGAAACGTACGCAAGTTATAAAACGCATGTTATACAATATCATTATCATAACATTACAACATTGTATCAGACAACGTATAAAATAATGCGAAATAAAAGTCTCCGCAAAGCTTAATGAAATTATGAGTAAGACCAAGGGTGCCATCGATCAATGATATTAGATCGTGTTAATTGTTGCTGCAGTCATTAGACTGTCGTACGCTGATTGCCTTTGACTGATTAAGTGCCTCCACTTGCTTACGTTGCATGCCACAGTTAATGCTACTCGGTGGTAAGTACCGCAGGGAAAGAAAAACAGTGTTCACTGTTCAGTTTTAACTTACGATAAAAACCATCCCAATTATAGCGGGGCATACAATAAAGTTAAGCGGTTAAATAGGTTCAAATATTATAGTTTTAACTCTCCCTCTCCTTCCATGTTTCAAATCTGTTTTTAAAATGCTGGTTCTGTGTTTTGAAATTGAATTCAAAATAACATGATTCTGTGCAAATGAATTTGTTATACTATATTTTTAACTCTGATTAATTTTTGAAGCTTGTTTGTTCATATTGAATGTGAAATCGCAGAGCATTTTGTCTTTTAGTTGGCAAAAAATAATATGTTTTGGTTCTCCCTCTCCTCCCATGGTAAAAAAATATTAATACCCTGCAGACTATAATCTAATTTGTATCTTAATCTGTTTAAAAGAATAATTATCTAAATATTAGCAGCTATTATCTCTTATTGCTGAAGCAACTTATTGCTGAAGCAACTTTAAAGCAGTAGGCCTAAATCTTAGATAATTAATTACTACTCCATTGAGTAAGTGATAATTTATTTATACTCTTATTAACAGTATTTTATGCCTTGCAGGTTTATCAAATATTATTTGTGTGCACAATACTTGATGACTTTCACTGTGTATGGATAATTCCAATCGAATAAAAGCATAAATTCATAAATCTTCAAACAGTAAATGTTTGTTTTGAGTTCTTTTTATGTCTATGTACAGAATGAGTATTTAAGTCTAGTGGAACAATGCATGAACTTTGCCTGTGAGTTGATGGACCTCTGTAGAGGAACTCAAGAAGTAGAAGCTGTTCTCAGTGAAAGCAATGAAGAGCAAGGTTCATATGACCCGCTGGAACGACTCAAAATGGCCATGGAGTATGAAGAAAAGAAAGTGAGTTTATTCCTAGGATTGAAATTTCAAGTGCAATTCGTAACGAGATCGCAGAAGTTTCTTATTATATGTATATCTTATATATATATATATATATATATATATATATATTGTGATTGCATATTTTTTAATTAAAGTTCTGCATTAATTTACTAGTATCTTGCTTTTTGATATTATAAAACTTTGCTTTCTCGCAAAGACTTAAATATTCCAGGACACAATGGTCGTCATATGTGTACAACCTAAAATAGAAGTAGATTTAATTGCTAGTTGGTGCATGTCCCGTCAGTATCTTGTTTTATTAAACTATGTCTTTTTTGAATGCATAACTAAAAGCCTGCCTTATAATTGAGTTTTAAGAAATTTAAACTCTTTCTCCTGCCGCTCAGGCTTCAGGAATTTTTGATTAAAAATTTAATCTAGAAAAATAATTTTTTCAAAAACTAAAAACACAATAAATAGGCAAAACAGGATCGTCGGATTTGCAAATTATTGCAGAATTTATAGTTTCAAAGCGTTTAAAGTCAAGTTCCTTTGTTGCAGTATATTCACTGGCAAATCATAGATTTGTAGTTGGCTGGGGATCCAAATTTCTCATGTAAAAATTAAAGCTATATTTTTTGTTCTAATATTTTGTTGTTAAATATAAGTCGCTTTTTAAATTAAATTTGCTAATTTTTTTTCATTTCCAGTTTTTGTAATCCAATGCTATTTTAGAATTATACAATTGAAATTGATAAGTAGGCCTAATTTGAAAATAAAGTAAAAAAGTAGTCTTACAATTTTTTGTTGATATATATATTTTATAGTTTGTAGCTCATCCTAATTGCCAACAACATCTAACGAGCATTTGGTATGGAGCTGAAATGGGTTTTATGCAGTCGCTTTCTCTGTGGAAGAAAATGATGATGTGGGCTCTGTGTGTGCCTCTTGTTCCTGTCTTATGCCTTGTGTATTTTATATCACCCGACACCAAAGTAAGATCATCAAAATAACATTAACTAAAAGATTTTTTTGTATATTTAGAATGACTGTTATAATGAAAATATGTGAAGTAAAAGTTAATACTAGTTCATATATTTATTTAGTTCTGGCTAAATCAGAGTTAATTCATTATTATTATTAGCATATAAATGCAAATATTTGAAATAATCTGCTATCAATTGTTTTAGATTGCCAATGCTCTGCGATGTCCTGCAGCAAAGTTCATAACTCACACTGTTTCGCATATCTGCTTTCTCTTTCTTTTAACCGCTGCAACTTTTCGTCTCGACAGTCGGACTCATCGAATCAGCGGAGTGTCCGACATTCAGTTTGAATACGAGTCAAATGACGAAAGATTTCTAGAAGAAGTCGATTATATTCTGATGGAAAAAATGCGTCCAGCGAATACATTGATTACACATGTTCAGAGATGTCTCATTTTTTGGATTATAGGTACACGAATTCCTGATGCTTCTGGAAATGTAATGATTCTAAACTGAAAAATTAATTTTAATGAGAATATAAATAAGTCTCCTATAAAAGAGTGTGCTTTAGCTCGATAGCTTTAAAAGCTCGAAGAGATATATTTCATGGATATTTTTCAATTCCTGTAAAATATTAAAATTCTAGTAATCATAGTTGCATTATTAGAATTCTGGCATTTGCTGTTTACCAGTGTGTAGTCAGTTGATTGAATTTCAGTTTTAAAGAGTCTTTTGGTGTAAATGATTAGTTTGCTAAATTACATAGCTGTAAATATATATGTTGAATTTTTATTTAGGTTTGCTATGGATGGAGTACAAGCAGATGTATAATTCAGGATTGCGTGTTTATTTATTGGACAATTACAATTTGATTGACTTCTCGGTGCTCTCCTTGTATCTTGCTTCCTATGTTCTACGCTTTCTTGTCGATCATTGGACGAAAGATGCCGATGTTTTTTACAATGGTACTGCGAGAGCGCGAGAAGCTCTACTGTCAAGAAACGTTACAGTGTACGCTGATATTATCAATGATATATTTGATGATGGGACGAGTAGAAGTTACTTCATGAAAGCGTGTAAGGAAGATTTTTGTTTCAATATCAGTATACAGGGTGCGCCAAAACAAAAAACCCCTAGCGACTTTTCGATAACTAAGCCAAAAATAAATATTTTTTCTCAAAATTTTGTCAGCTTGTAGAGGAGGGAATTTAACATCTAAATACCAAATTTCGCTTTGATATCTCAATTCGTTCAGAAGTTATGAACTTTCTATGAAAAAACTTCAAATTTCAATTTAGATTGTCAAAGTTTAGCAATTGCCTCATTAAAACAAGCAATACTCCTGAAATATTTATCCAATATTAACCATTGGGACTCTCAGGACCATGAGGCAATCCCTGCAAAAAATTATGAGCCTACATCATAGTTAAAAATCACAATAGAATGAAAACTGATGACCAACAGATTTGCACTGATTTGACACAAAACTTCATGAACACACCGGTATCAGCGACAAAAAATAGATTGTAGGTTCAGATAAGAAGAGAGAGAGGCTCTTTTTGTTATCAACTTTATCTACAGATACTCCGCTCATAAAATGACAAGTTTTACAAAAAACAATCAGCAAATTATTTGACAAAAAATCACAAAATGACAAGACTGCTCTAATACGGAGCTTGGTTAAATTGAAATTTGAAGTTTTTTCCTAGAAAGTTCATAACTTTTGAACGAATTGAGATATCAGTGTGAAATTTGGCAGTTAGATGACAAATTTCCTCCTCTACAAACTGACAAAATTGTGAGAAAAAAATATTTTATTTTTGGCTTAGCGCAAAGTCGCTAGGGGGTTATTTTTTTTGGCGCACCTTGTATTGTAAGTTTCTGCTAAGTTAAAATAACTATTTATTATATAATTATTAGTCGTTTTGTTCGCGGTGAATTACTATAACTATAATTTAAGAAAATAATCAAATAGTGGATTTATTGTACTACTATGAAAAATCTTTATTTTAGAATCTGATTTTAAAATCTAATTTCAATAAGATATATCAAATATCTAAATATCTATATGTAAATCCTAATAAAATTTATTCTAAAACGTGATTTTTGTTGTATTCATTTTAAAAAATAGTTTTCTTACTATTAAACATACTAAAAGTAATTTATTATTTTATATTTGCTTCAATGTTTTAACTTCTTTGAAATGATAGGCTTTTGATTAATAAGCATTTTTGTTGTAAATAATTATAATCTGATTATGGCAGCATCATTATTTTATAATAAATTAATAATCCATAATTTATTCAAAAACTATATATAAAATACTAGTTAAATACGTTAATTATTTAATTACTTTTAAAATTAATAAATGAAATGCGATTGATTTAAAATACAGTATACTTTGATTGATTCCGTAATTCACCTGCAGCTCGGTTTGAATGGCTCTCTGACGATCCTGAGATTGTCTCTGATGTTCTCTTTGCTCTCGCCAATGTGTTGAGTATTGCACGCACTATTTATCTGATGCCTGCATTTGAAGTCCTTGGTACACTACAGATATCACTAGGACGCATGCTTGCTGATATTACTCGATTTCTTGTTCTTTTTACACTGGTTCGTCTTCTTTATATTTAAAAACTGTCAGTGAATAGATATAGTGACACAAACAAATATCATTAAATGAGCAGTGAATGTATTCAGATTCTACTTTATAATGGTAGTCTTTGTGCGTATTCTTTTTATTTGAATCTTTAGAAATGATGCGTGTTGATTATTTGGACATAATCCGGTGAATCCAGTTGGATCTAGTAATAAAGTCATTCAACACTATATTAAATCATAAATATGATAAAATGTTTTACTAAAAGTAAGAAAATATGTAATCCAATGGAAATTGAATTAAAATTTCATTACTATATCTAAATTTGTTTATCAAATGTTAAACAACATTTTTTTCTCACGGGCTAGCAATTAATAAAATGTAAATATCCATAATATTATTAAGCTAGATTTTCTCTATTACAATATATAAAGTGTAATATTTAATATCAAGATGATATCTAGCCTAAACCACATTGTAATAATATTATTTATTTCTGTTTATCTATTTTTAGCTATATTTTGTATAATGCCTGTTCTATCTTCAATTTGCAATGATGTTATTTTATTTTTAGGTACTTTTTGCCTTTATGGTGGGCCTTCATAATCTCTACTGGTATTACGGATCACAAACATATTTTGTAAAGAAGGAATCTCCAAACAGCGCAACTGGTTTCACTGAGAAGCTTGCCCATACTTCAGAAGCCTTTCAGGGGTTCTTTGATTGAAACTTTGTTATGATCAGTATCTTTATATTAAACCAAATGAAGAAACTTTTAATGTTTTTTAAAGATAATTTCATTAATTTTCATCTGTTAAAGGTGATATAGTATCTAATAGTCTTATTATGAAGTTAGAACTTATCTACAAAACTGTTCAATTGCTAAAAGCAATATTTAATTGTGCTTTATATAATCAAACTAAACTTTTCAAGCCAGTAGTAACGTATTTGTGGCCACTGTTATATTTCAGACTACCGCGCACTTTGTACAGTCTCTTTTGGTGTATGTTTGGTCAAGTCAGCATTGACAGTATTGAGATTAAATACCCTTTGAAAGAAGCTACCGGTTTGTATGAGAATAGTTTTCCTGGTACGAATCATTCTACATCAGTTGTAGAGGGAGTTGGGATGGGTCTGTTTGCTTTGTATCACGTGGCCATCATAATAGTGCTTATTAATATGCTGATCGCCATGATGAGTCATTCTTTTGAGGCTATTCAGGTTAGTTGTGTATATTATTTGATAGTGTTTACATAATAAATGCCAATTAAATGCCGAATTGTTCCCAGTATTGCTATAATTTTGGTCATTAACTTTCAACTTTCCGCTTATCAAAATTTGCAGCGTATAATATTATATACTTTAGTTTCCCATTGATTGAGATGAGAATTAGTAGAAGGAGGATTAGGAGGGGGGAGGATTATACTGTTCAATTGTATAAACTTTATAGTACTAAATATCAGTAACACTCAATTCAGTTTATATTTTTCTACTTTCAGGGAGACTGTGATGTAGAGTGGAAGTTTGCTCGTACAAGATTGTGGATGAATTACATTGATGAGGGAAAAACACTTCCGGTTCCCTTCAACTTAATACCTGTGCCAAAATCAGTCCTTCACTACTGGAGGTCGTTGAAGATTTTTTGTCGACGAGACGGTAATGAACTGATGTCACGAGAGCCCACAAAGAAAACCTCATTTATTAATGTAGGCGTAATTAATTTATATAATGTTCATTGCATAAGTTACAGTATTTAATTAATTAACGGTATTATTTCATGTCAATGAAATGACATGAAATAACTGTGTGATTCTATAGAATATTTCATATTTAATAATTAACGAAAAATTATTACATTTTAAAGAATATTATGTAAAAAAATTCTTCTTTTGTAATCGTTTCTGATCTTTTTATTATGATTAGAGTCGACGAGAGAAAGTTTGTAAAAGTCTGAATATAACATTATCGACCAACTCGAATGCTGACATCTTACAGAGACTTGTCAAACGTTATCTTTTTAAGTTGGAACGATTGAAAGAAGAGGGTAAGATATTATATATAATTATATACCCTCTATACTGTTTTGCAAAATAAAAAACGAAAACAATAAAGCCAGTTTATAAAAGAGGTGAGTTTTTTGCAGACGAATCATCGTCTTAAGACGAATTGTCCTAAGATAAATCATCAGCGAAATTAATTGTTCAAGACGAATTGTCCGTGGACGAATTGTCTGAACACCTTTATTATTGCATTTTTATGAATTTTTTTATTTGACAACTGAAGCAAATATGTTGACAGGTAAAGATACAGTGAATATAGGCAGCGAGAATATGCTTGGTACGACAGCCGAGACATACATCAGTCCCGATGACAGAGAATTAGATGGTATGTATATCGCATCTTATTTATGTATACTGATTTAATCTGATTTTGAACTTTTAGGATTATATCTGAGAAATGCAACTGTTCTGTGCATAGACTAGCTTGCTTTTGTCTTAGTTATTTCTATTTATTTTATTTCTTTCAAAAATATGACACATACATTTCATAGGTTTTACTGCATGTCTTTTAAGTTATTCATATTTTTCTTGGTTACGCTGCAGTAATTAACCGGAGGGATTTTCTGGTTTAAAAATCTCTGCGACTTATAGTTGTAAAGGTTACACACGGGACTAATTGCGATAAAATTTTAAAAACAGTCAATTTAATTATAATTCTATTGTTGATATTATAGAAGAAAACTCAGAGATTACTTCAGCTGATGTCAGTGGCACAAAGTCTCGACTATTCAAAAAGCATTCATTCAGAGGCGTAGTCCCGGGAGGCAAGCAAAAACCTCAGATCCAGTTACTCTCTCTTCCACAACTTGATTCTATTCAAAGAACTTTGAAAATACTCGATGTTCGTCTTCAGCACGTGCAGAGCAACGTAAGAGACGATGAGAAGGAAAAACAAGACATTGATCACATACGAAGACTGATGTCTGAAAATCAAGTTGCTCTCACTTCCGTTGTGACAGTTTTGGCTTCTATTCAGGAAGAAGTTCGCACTTTACGCGTTTTATACAACAAGCAACAGAACAATATATTTACAATCCAACCGAATGCTAGCTCAGGCAAGAAGTCGAGCAAAGAACTGGCGAAGGAACGCAAGATATCGGCTGGTATTGGTAGCAATTCTTCCAAAAATTAGGCTGTGTGTTTTTAATGATATTTAGTGTTTATTTTGCTGTTCTTAATCATTCGTATAGTTGAAAATGTATCCTTATTTGAAACATTACTTCATTTATGATAAAGCTGAATGTATTTGTTAAATATATTTTATAGTTTTAAAGCCAATCTTAATTCAAGCATTATCTTATATGTCATAATCCTGATTGTTTAGCAAATATTTGAGTATTATTTTTATGATCATTCTATGCAATTCGTGTGCAAACACGCTTCTATATTATTTTGCTGCCTAAAGCATTTAAATAAAGGCTACCTTTATAACATTTTCTACACAGTTCATAAACTTTGCTTTAGTTCTAAGCTGCCAGATTACATGTTATCTTTGATAACAATATCGGTGACAATATTATAATTTTTGTCGTCTTGACATCTAAACCGGTGTTTTTAGTTTGCAATACTATGATTTTAAACGTATTTATCACTGAAATCAATTTACTTAATAGCATCACACTCTGTTCTTGTTGTGATCTGACGTTATTTTGAATGTTCTTTGCATCTTTAATGTTAGAATTTAAAAATATTTATGTATATTTTTTGATGTTGAGCCGATCTCCAAACAATATAAATTTTTTTTATTAGACATTGCATTTTTTTTAGCGAATATTTTGACCTGTAATATTTCAGAGGGGGTTAACAAATACTTGAACTCTAAAATTGATTCATTTTTGATGCATTTAATTAGCAAAACAATATTAATCCCCTTGGTTCCCTATCCCCCCCCTCGATGACTTCGTCATGGAATAGTAATGACTTAACCAATAAGTGTTCAGTATTTTATTAAATTTTTCAAATTATAATAACTTAATATTCAACTGTGCAATATTTCAATTTCGCACGCATTGATTTGATATGATATTAGTTTGTTATGTGTGAATTAAATAAATTGATTCAAGGTACTATTGTACAAGAGCTATTTAAAGCTGAAATCATAATTCTGCAATCAGATAGTGCATTTTATACATGCATATTTTGCATATTTTATACTGTGACCGTCAAAATGGCGGGAGTTAATTTATTCAGGGCTCTTTTGTCAGAGTTAATGTATTTAGGGCCGTTTTGTCAGAATACCCATTCTATAACTTAACTGACTAGATTTACTAGCACAATAAATAGCTTGGAAAAGTATATGCTTTATAGATATCATATAAAATATGTTACTAATTATAATACACATAAATAAATAAATACTTAATATAGATACATAACATTCCAGATTTCGATAAAAGCTAGTTGAACTCATGAAAAACCATGGAAGTTAATAACCTAACCTAAAATCCTTACCACAAACCTAATCATAATTCTAACCATAACTTTAACCCTATCCTTAATCCTAACCCTGCAAAAAATGAAAGAATATTTCTGATGATAGTTCACCATTGTTGGGAATCAGAACCCTCAACCTTTTGTTTCACAGTTCAGAGCGTCATTCATTAGACCAAAATTAAACAAATTGAAGTAAAAGTTTGTTTGGAATGATGTTCCTTTTCAGAATTTAGGCGATAATGGCTGCAGCCAGAAGTAACACGGCTGTAGCCAAAGTAAAAATTGAGTACAGCCCCGTTATATTATTCTGCAGCCAAAAGTAACGGGGCTGTTACATATTATTCAAACATAAAATGGCAATTTATTGCATTGGCAAGACTGCAAATATCTATTAAGTCACTATTTTACATAAATTTTTTGATTACGTTTCACAGATTAACTTTGTGCTAATGAATTCAGCAAGTTGTGCATTTGTACGTAATTGGAATCCTGTGTGATTCCTGTAGGGATCATTTACATCCGCGTATTTTGGATTATTTCGAAACAGAAAACTGGAATCCCTCACATTGTCTTTAAATTTTATTTTCGTTTTGCTGTAATCATCCAGTTTTATCAACACAGGGGATTTCCTCTTCACAAACATTGGCACAATACGCGATTCAGCGGGGGAACGATTATTCGATTGGCTTGTTTTAGTTCTTGGTGAATCGGCAAAAGTTGAACAGCGTGAAAGTGCTCCACCACGTTGCGATTGATGTGATACTGGTCTGTGAATTAGCATCACTGTATGTGGATGTGATGCTCTTGAAAATAACCTGTGTTCATTATCTCGTGTGACATCTAAACTTTGAGAAACTTTTACATTATGATTTGTTATCGGTGTTATTACTACTGGCGTGGTCCAGGTTTTTATCATATTTTGCTTTTCTGTACAGTTAGATTCAATTGGGGTAGTGTGAACTAAATTTGAAATGTTGATACCTTTTTTGTCCTGTAAATTTGATATTGTTGATACCCTTGATACAGCTGAATATGGCTTAGGATTGAGTCTCCCGGGTGATGAATTAGGTCGGTTGAATCTTTTCATTTGTCGAACTTCTAACTCTCTTGTTTTCTCATCACTTTCAGAACAATCCTCGTGTACTTTCAAATTAGAGTGCAACTCTGAGATGACTTTTGAGACAAATTCAGGCGGATCAGCGTATCCATCTCGGATACGATATTGAAGAAATAATTTTGTTTCTGAAAGATCAAAATCCTTTGATGCAGCGCTGGTTGGGTATTCAAAAGCCCAGCTGATTCTTCTTTCCGGTTTAGTTAGTACGCTTTCTGTCGCAGGTTCATAGCTTTCAATGACACTTGTCATTCGTCTTGAATCAGCATCAGATTTTACACTGCGAGCACCTGTCAATGATTGTCGAGAGGCATTTCGTATTGTAGAACGTGCCTCGCTTGTAATAGTAGCTTCATCTATGCGATCATTCTGGCTTGATGATGGGATTATACGTCTAAAGCTGCTCTTTTGTTGTTGTGCTCGTTGCATGGCTAAATCCCACCTTTTTCCACCAATAAGCTGCTTGCTTGACTTAGTGAATGGTAGTGCTTTTGTTGCAGATATTTCACTTTTTTCTTGTTCTATTGGTAGTAGCACATCGGACGTCTGAGAATAGTCATAATCAATTGGATCAAACTTTAATAATAATGTGCTGTTTTGAGTGTTGACGAGAATTCTAAAACATAACAAATATTTATCAAATTATGCTATTGAATCTTAAAAAAACACGCATACATTTATAGGACAATAATAAAAATACAAAATAAATCTTATTCCAAAAATCTACTATGATGATAAATAATAATAAAGATTTGAATTATCTGCCAATAACACTTTATAAAATACCAAGATTATCGTTATGATTATTTCATTTCTGAAATTAAAAGTAATGAAAGAAAACTACATAAAGTGAAATATAGACAACAGGCAAAAAACAGTAGTAAATGAATAATTGATCACAGAAAAACCTGTTTTCCTTTGTAATTAGTTGTGTTATAGGATCGCAATAACTGTTTCCCCTCAGTATTCTAAGACATTGTCCACTGACTATACTCCAAACACGAATCTTTCCATCCTTACATCCAGTAATTGCTCTCAGGTAAAGTAAGGCAATGCACAGCACATCCCTGTGATAGCAATAATAAAAATATTATATCAGCTGCAGTATTTATTTACAATATAATTAATATATATTATTTGTTTAACAAAGCAATTTAAACTGAATCATCTATTACAAAATAATAATGCCATAAAATTCATTTTGCTACAACAATGAATTACAATCAATAGAATTATTCCGTGTTTCAGTTAATTTTAATTTCAAAGCAATCACACATTTATAATACTTGATCAAAACCTTTCATTAGTACTCTTAACTAGCTGAACAGATATGTGTAATTCATTATTAGTTAATATACTAACTTAGGATGTCTCATAGCCACCAGTGGCTTGCTGTGATCTCCCTGAGAACTCCAGACAAGAACAAAACAATCCAAAGCACTGGTCAGTATATGCCATTGATCAAATGCAACGGCTGTCATAGATCCCCTGTGACCCTTTAATCTCTGATACAATAAAAAATACACTGACAGATTCTACTCGAATATTGAGATAAAAGCAAATAGAACTTTGTCAGTTCAGATTTCATAAATTATTGTAAAAAACTAGTTAAATTACATAATTGCGTGTTAATATAATGATACAAATATTATTACACAGTATACATTATACATTATACAGTATATGGTTTGCACGGCTTCGAGTCAACTCGCCTACTGGGTAACTCGCCTACTGGGATCTCGCCTACGGAATCTCGCCTACTGGGACTA
>JAQIXG010001831.1:0-19972 GCA_034700105.1 Oconnorella tubifera | reverse complement strand
GTTATAATTTATGTGTAATTTGTTATAATTTATGTATAATTTGTTATAATTTATGTGTAATTTGTTATAATTTATGTATAATTTGTTATAATTTATGTGTAATTTGTTATAATTTATGTGTAATTTGTTATAATTTATGTGTAATTTGTTATAATTTATGTATAATTTATTATAATTTATGTGTAATTTGTTATAATTTATGTGTAATTTATTATAATTGATGTGTAATTTTTTTCCCGGCCTATAGGCTGTGATGGAGGCTTCCCTTATCTGATTGGTGGAAAATACGCAGAAGATTTTGGACTTGTCGACGAATCATGCGCTCCATATAAAGGTCAAGGGGGTCAATGCTCCACCCCCACTTCCTGTCATCGTTACTATTCTACGCACTACCAATATATAGGAGGCTACTACGGGGCGTGAGTGTGGCTGTTTGTAGATTATATTTTGTGTTGTGGCTCGTAGATTGTATTTTTGGTGTGGCTGTTCGTAGATTGTATTTTTTGTATGGATGTTTGTAGATTGTATTTTAAGCGTGGTTGTTTGTAGATTGTATTTAAAATAATTGTATTGCCAGAATGAAAGAAAATTTTCTACCTTTTTTAACTGTAATCGCGATTTAAAGTTTAAATGAAACTAAATTGACTGCATTTTATAAGTCTTATTTATATTTAAAGTTTAAATGAAACTAAATATACTGCCTCTTTATAGATGCAATGAAGAAGCAATGAAAATGGCTTTGGTTCAATTTGGACCTTTGTCTGTCTCTTTTATGGTCTACGATGATTTCATGTCTTACAAAAGTGGCATTTATAAACACACCGGTATTATTACTTAACTAATTACTAATTAATTAGCTAATTACTTAATTAATTAACTCATTATTTTATGCTAATGTTTAGCAGAGTTGAATTTAGTATTAAATTATTGTAATTTATTTATTAATAAGTTTTTTACAGTAATTATTTTAGACTTGTTTATTTGTAATAAGGTTTTTTAATTAATTGTGTTATTTATTCGTTTATTTAGTAATTATTCAAACAAATGATGCAGATAACAATAAACCAAAGATAAATAAGTATAAATTATTGGGCCAGAGAAAATCTACTACGAATAAATTATAATATTAATTGCTTAATTGATTGAGAAAAAGTTAACTTTAATATTAATTAAATTAACGAATTATGCGCCCATGCATATATTCTGTATGATAATTGTATTGTACAATTACACAGAGCGTAATTGTGTAATTCGATTACAAAAATCATATACATCTATATAGTTTTTATAATTAAATGATCATTTGAATTTATTCAATGTTGTTAACATCACATCAGCATAAATGCTAGTATCTAGTGTTGTAGACAATCAGTCAGTTTTATAATATGTAAGAAAATTCAATCATCACAAAACTGATGAAAATATTGTGAATTGAGAGTGTAGAAAAACAAGTGATGAGTGAACGCTTGGCTTGCAGAAACCAAGTGATGAGTGAATAATTGATATACAGAAATAAAGTGATGAGTGAACGCTTCATTTAATCTACTATTTCTCTTCAATCTGTTAACTTAAAATAACATCTAATCTAAAATATATTAGATGTTATTTACAAAATAATTTTTAACATTATAAAAAATATAAAATAAAAAAAAATAAAACGAATAAAGTTAAAAAAGCTTATTGTTAAAAGCATTGTATTCTGATTCTTTTTTCTGATTGGTTGCAGATGTATCCAATAGATTCAGTCCGTTTGAACTGACCAATCACGCGGTCTTATTAGTCGGGTATGGAAGTGAAAATGGCACTCCCTATTGGACAATAAAGAACAGCTGGGGGGCGGGCTGGGGGGAACAGGGGTATTTCCGTATTATACGGGGGGTCGATGAGTGCGCGGTTGAAAGTATAGCTGTCCAATCGTTTCCCATCTTCTAAATATAGACGTCCAATCATTTCCCATCTTCTAAATATAGCCAGCCAATCATTTCTCATCTTCTAAATATGGCTAACCAATGACAATTACGCAGAATTTTGTTCTTAATATAGTATATTCTTAATAATGGGATTTTTGTGTATGGTTTTTTATTCTCTAAATATAGAAGCGAGTCGTAGGATGCTATATTGATATTGGGCTGTGGTGATTTTAACGCTTTGACTAATTGTATTTAGAGTTTTAAGTTTTATCTCTTTTAATGAACACTTCTATTTTGATATTTGGATATTATTCTAGTTTTTCTATTTTGGTTTATGACAGTTAAATGAATTATTTTAATAAAAGCAAACTTTGTTTTGTCTTCTGTTCTTTTCTGAGGGGGTGGGACAGGAGGAGAGGGAGGGGGGGTACTGAAACTGAATTTTTAGATGTTAATCAGTGAATTTATTTTGTATTGTGACAATTTTAGGTCCAAAAAGTAAGTAGGGTGAGGGTCAAAATTTTGGCATATTTTAGTTAATTTTTTTGCTGTCGTATTAAAAAAGAAATAAATTTGTTATTCTGTTATGATCATCTATATTCAACAGGGGTCTTCTAAAAAGTTTAAAAATAATTCAAACTTCACCGAGCTACAAACAAAAATTAGCTGCAATATTTCGTTCGCCCTTCCCCCCATCCCCCCTCTCTCCCCCCCCCCATTCCCTCCCACTTCAAGTAAAAAAAGCCAAAACACAACAGAATTAATCATTTATTCAGATTTCACCGTTATCAAAAATATTTAAAAACACACGAGAGATGTCATGAGCCGCTAAGACTAAGCGTCTATCAAGCAGTCAATCATAGTACTCGGGTTAGGATTAGAGTTAGTAAAATCCCTTAATTCAAATAAAAAGCAATATTTTATTCCGATTATAATAACCTTCATCCATCTGAATAAAATTCAATTCTGGCACGTTAGTATACCAGGCAAAAAATAGTGAAGAAATTAATTGTAAAAATTACAATTTAACGAAATTGACTGAATAAAGAGGATCCAGAGGGGTACTGCGGAGGCTACCCCCCCCCCCCCATCCCATCCCAGCGTCTAAAAGTGGTACTATTTTACATGAATTCGTAATAAGGGATTCACATTAAAAATCAGAGTTATATTTCATTTGTGAGCACAAAAATGTGGTACGTTGAAAGTGTTATCGCATAAAAATACATGATATAGTTTTAGTCCCTCCCTAGACAAATTTTTGTTTGTGCCACTGAGCATAATTAACGTTTTACTATTAGATATACAGCATTTACATAAAATATATTTCGTGAATTCAACAAATCAAAATACTTTGACAAACATAGTTCAAAAATGCATTTTTGATATAGTTCAAATTTGCACGTTTTTTTTGCCTGGTAGACGAAAATGACTGAAGAAAAAAGGAAAAATGACTAGACTACATTGACTAGATAATCTGTAAACCACGTGGTTTCGTCGTTTTCAACGCAGAATGTTAAAAAAACAAACAAAACGTCACAGCAGGCTGTCTTATTGGTGCCGTTAATGACGTCATAAAAAATTGATCATAGTTGTTTCTATTGACAATAAATTACTACGAAAATAACGAACATGTTTTTAGTAAAGTTTTATGTATTCAGTATATATTCAGAAACTTGAATTGAAAATAGAACTTCATTTGAAAAATAAAAAGCAATTATTGCCAACGAATTTTCAACTGGGTGATGCAGATTATAAACATTAATGTAGGTAAGAGCATAAATTATCAGCAGATTATAAATATATTGATGTTTAAAGAACAAACGACGTAAAATTCATTCTAAATTTAACTAAAATATCTACATATATACAGCAATAACAGTAGTTTACAGCAGTAGTAAGTTATAACAAGTGAAAAAATAAGATTCCTTTTAAATAAAGTGAAGATTAAATGTGAAAAGAATATAAATAAACTTAATTTTATCACAGCTTATGCTTTGCGAGTTGCATAGCTATTCTTACGTCACATGATTATACGTCACAATAAATTCACTTTGAAACAAACAAACTGAGTTAATAATATGAGTATGTGATAGAAATAGTTAAATAGAAAGTATTTTAAAAATCATTAAAATATCTAATAAAATGATCTTTTAAATTAGAGTTTGGTCGCGGTTAAAGCTGCAACAATTTAGATTATATACACTAATGCGATTTAAAATCATTAACTAAAGACTACATAATTATAAGCATGGAAGAAAGCTGCTTAATTCCCAAGGTCTAATGTATTATATTACCATTAAAAATTGAGATATATTTAAAAACAAAAATATCGCTTAAATTTGATTACTTTGCAGTTATCAGTTTTTTTCACTTCCTATAGCAGTTATAGACTGCTGCAGCATAAGGCTGTTTGTTATCCATGAAATTAACTCAGAACTGCAAAGTATTTTTACGTTGTAAAGAAATTCTACTAATTTTTAAGTGAAAATAAAAGAAATATAAGAAATATTCCTAGCATTATAACGTCATATAATTATAATAGTTTGTGAAAATTACAAAACAAAATATTAACGATATTATAATCACCGGTTGAAAAAAATAACAGAAAAAGTTTATATATGAAATTCAATTTAAGTTTTTAGATTTTCATGATCAACTGTATTTTATGAAAAAAAATTTGTGATTGTGTTTAAAAGTTAGATCTTTAAAATTCATGATTACCCTTAATGGTACAATAGGAAAATGATAAGAATAATATCAATATATATGTTTGACTAAACAAATTGCCTAAAAGAAATAAATTAGTATATAGTAATTAATATTTATTATGCAGGATAAAATAAAAGTAATAATTGTTCAAAATCTCATTAACATTTTGCCAGCAGCGTGATGAGTAGTGAAATAATTGCAACCAATAGCGAATGACGATACAAAATAGAATCCGCCCCACTACCACTAATACCAGTCAGAACATTTACATTACATCTGTCTCCAGTGCAGCAGCGCGTGCAGTTCTGAAACATTTGATATTATGATTTGTAGAAATTATTTTACATAGGAATTAATGTAAAGTTTTAACGTTATGTTAAAATTACGGCTTTTTATAGCAATAGTAATATTTAGCTACCTGCAATTTGATTATGATTTATAAATGTATTTATAATATGATATTGCATACAATTAAAATATTAAAATTAAACCTATTTAAAATATTGCACACAATTTTAAATTCATTATTAATTAACCGTATTAAAGAAACTAAAAATTTAGTTCTTTGATAATGCTAATAAATGAATTTTTAAAGAAAAGTTGTATATACAAGAGAATATATTGGAATTTGGGAAAACAGTATTATTTCTGTCTATTGACAATTTTATTCTTATCTAATACTACATGAAACATTACACTGAGAATTTCTCTATTATATTTTTGATTAAATAGCGTTTAAATTTTAATAAGATGTTAAAAGAACTGACTGATTGTCCCCCGGGCAGATTGATACAGTTTTCCACCATCTGAGATTCAAAACACAGCACAGGAAAGCAACCTCGGATATTCGTTACAATTCCATTTGATCCGACATAACGTTGCGACTAAATATTAAAACTATATTTTATAATCTAAGCTTAACATATTAATTAACGTGTTATATGATGTCTCAGACGTAGCTGTCAATTTAAGCATCTTACTAAAGTGTGCAGCAAGTTGGCTTTCATGTAGTCAGTGTTAGTCAAATTAAAGCATCAATAATGCATGAATTTATGAACAATTAATGTAAAATTGTATTTTATACGATGTAATGTTTAATTTTTTAACTTTTCTATTTTTGTATTATCATTTTTCTTGTAATTGTTTGAAGTAATTTAATTTCTATTCCATTACATTTCTGTCTTTTATGACGAATAAAGATATTTATATCATGTTCTAGTGTAGGCGTAAAGTTGTACTATTAAATTCACTATGTAAACTTCAAGAGATTTCTGTAAAAGAAAAGAAATTTTTATATTTTACCCAACATCCTGAACCCTTGGGACAAACTACAACCGTGTCCTGATCAGCGATTGCACCAACATCACATGTACCCGGACCTTTGTTGCAAGTATAACATCCGGCTGAAAGTAGAATTTATCAAATCAATATTTCAGTTAAAATATCAAAATCTATATTAAAATATTACCTTCCAAACCATCCATTTTGAGAAATAAATCGAAAACTTACAGTCAAATAATCAAAAATAAAGAAAGTAAATGCATTAGAATGAATTAAATAACATTTAATTGCGTAAATACAAACGTGAAAGTTGCAAAAAGATTTTTTCTTATGAAACAATAACTGAGAATAAAACCTACTTCCGCATGCTGACCCGTCCGTACTTAAACCATAACCGCTGTCGCAACTAGAACAAGCAACCGCGTTATCAACGCAAGTCGAACATTTGGTAGTACCGGCAGAACAAGCTTGAGAAAAAAAAATTAAATTAAAATATTACTAAAAGTCCGTGATAGAAAGAAAAAGAATGATTTTGTGAGCAAACCAAGGCAGAAAACTTCAGACATAAAATCGGAATCTATAGAAACAATTTTGTGATTTTTTGTGAATCGAACAGTCAGTGTTAGGAAGACAACATCAAACAAGTGATAAAATTTAATTGGAAACTTAAACTCGATTAAAAACGGGATCAATTGAAATGATGGCAGTTTTTACGGTAGTATAGAAACAGCATTAAGTTAATTTTAAGTTGGAAATTACAATTATACTTAACGTAATTTCAACAGTAAGCATGTATTAGATTATAAAAGACTTATGTTGTTACTTTTTGTTGACTTTTCTTAACCAATAAAAATCAGTAGGTAGGCAAGAGTGATGGGGGGGGGGAAGTTTATAACCTCATTGAAGTAGAAACAATTTTTGAATGTTATATGTGTAAGTGTAGCAGTAACCCCCCCCTGAAACGATTTAGTAAAAAAATGTGTTGGATAAATGTATGCGAAGATCAAATTTATGTATATGAAGAGCAAAAGGTGAGTGATAACCTAAAAGAAAAAAAAAAAATTTGAAGAAAAAAAATGATGGTGTTCATTTGATAAATAAACCAGTACAAATGTTGTTAAGTTGATAAATAATAAATATTCACTTACGTTGACAAGTATTGCCATCTTCAGAGAGAGAGTACCCACTTGGACAGCCAGTACAAGTAGCCTTGCTAGAAGTCATGTCAGTACAATGTGCACAATTTAACACAGAAGTTAATGCGCCGCAACCTAAATAAAACCAAAGTGACAATATTAAGAAAAAACATTATTTCTACTCAAATTTAAATAGTCATTAACATATGTATTAATCTAATCAATACTAATATAATGATTATTATTGTTAATCATTAATAATACTGATCATACTCACGTCTAATGCTTCAGTTTGGTTTAATTAACTGTCAAGACAATTTTTTAAACTTCGAATTATTGACGTATATTTCAGTAGAAATCGACAAAAACGTATATTTTAAATTGGTAGTATTTGTATTAAATTAAACTTAGATGGATATACTGTATGTATAATAACTACAGTAATTATATTATTACTGCAATAATTATATCTAGGTAAACTTAGCATAAAGTACTAACATAGATTTCTTGATTGTACTACAATTTGTTGATTCTACAATTCCAAACCAATTATAAAGAAAATTGTATTTTTAAATGTATGTAAAATCTTCATACTTAGACAGGATCCGTCTGAATTTTTTCCATATCCCGGTAAACATGAACTATCCTTGCATAGAACTGTACCACTGCTTGTAAACACACAACTTGTACAATGCGCTGGACATCCTGTAACATTATCAGTGTTGATTAAACACAATAATCGCTTCATAAATAAAGTATGTATATATGTTGTACGTGCATATATAGTATGTAGATATATGTATATTTTGTATATATACACAGAGTATGTACATATAATACCTCGAGTCTTTGTTTAGAAGAGATTTTCATGCATTTATTGCGTTAATTTGTATAAAACAAACAAAAATAATATATTTGAGATTGATAGGTCCAGGTTCGGATCCCGGATAGCTCACTATTTTCTCTAACCAGCTGTACCCTTTAGTAAGACGCTTAAATTGACAGCTACATCTGAGACATCGTTCATATAATACGGTAATCCAGACGTTATATACTCGCTGCACCCTTTAGTAAGACGCTTAAATTGACAGCTATCTTCTACATCGTACATATAATACATTAATCCAGACATTAAACCTTAACTTTTGTTTCTATGATACAAAAAGTACTAACCGAGACAAGTTTTATTCGTCGTTGACATAATGGCATTAGACATGCAAGTGTCGCATTCTAACCCTAATGTTTTCATCGTGCAACTCTGGCAGTAATTAGGACACGCCCCACAGTCTCCAGCATTGAGTGCATAGTTTGATTGACAGGCGCTGCAAACCATAACTCCGTTGTTTGCATCGTCTCCACAAGTGACGCAATTGTACGGGCATTCTGGATATAATAGGTACGGTTTACGTTATTGTTCAGGCATTGAATGACATAAGTAATGACGGTTGTTTTATAAGATTATAAGTAAATGAAAGCCATGTTTTATAAGATTATATAAATGAATAAAAGTTATATTTTAGTATATAAGTTAGTGAAACAAACAGTTTCATTTAGTTTTTTTAATTCATTCATGGCTGCTGCGCTGGAAACTTTTGGGACAGTTTCCCAAGACAGTTTTTTGTTATTAACTTCATTGTAAATGAAATAAAAAGTCTTACGTGAGCAAGTTTTATCGGAGTTTTTTAGTCCGTATCCCGGGTCACAACTGGATGCCATGCATTCTGTGACACTTCGAGCGGAATTGTATGTACATTGAGAGCAATATGGCGGGCAAACTGAAGTAAGAACACAGAATAAGTGCACTTTTATTTATCTGACAAAACACTTTGTGAAATCACTTTATTTTAATTTTTTCTACAAATTAGTTGGTAAATCACTTTACCTTTGATTTACTTTATAAAAATAACTTTTAAGAATACCTTAATTACTTTAAAAATTATTTTATGAGATTACTTAGCTCTTAATTTACCTTGAAATGTCTTGATAAAATCAAGATACTGTCAAAAAAGTTTATGTTATAAATTAATGATCTATTCTCGACAACAAGAAATGACTAAGGCAATTATTACATCGTCCACGCGGGTGACACCGTCTCCCACGTGGGACGATGTCACCCGAGTGGGACGATGTCACACGTGGTTCTCAGTATCAGTCAAGACCACACTTGCTCCACCCAAGCAGTGAGAACAATCCATCAACTGAGAGAGGAAAACATTTAACCGGGAATTCAGTCAGTAAAATAACATAAGACAGTATAAAACTATACCAAAACAAGTTTCGCTGACAGATTCAAAAGCGTAGCGCGGCTTGCATTGGCCACTGTCACATTTACTGGCCAAGTTATTATTACATTGTAAGCAGTTTGGATCACATTCTAGAAACAAAATCATAGATTTTTAATGTTTATTCAGATATAAAACATCATTTATGTTGAGAACTTTTCTATCTCGACAGCCTAAAATTTCAGCATTTAGCTGCACTCTTTAGAAAAGCGTGAATTTTGACAACGTTGTAATTTAAATGTTTATTTAATCATTATATTGCTGCAATCTTGAACAAAACATTTATTTTGACAACGACGTCAATTTATTTTTTATGAGACGTTAAACAAGAGATATAACAAACAGAAGTAACAGCAATTTGTAATAGATTTAACTGCAATAATACTAAGAAATAATAATACATTTAACAGCAATAACAATTTATAAATACTAATAGATTTAAGAGCAATAATGATAATAAATGATAAAAGACTTAGCAGCAATAATTATAATAAATAAATAATAATAGATTTTGTAGCATCTTACGCGCGCAGTTTTTATTCACTAGGACGTATCCTGCTCTACATTTTCCTGGATCACAATTACCCACCCCAGCCGTATCGCATCCATCACAGTTTGCATCACACTCTGATCATCACAAAATATAAAAAAACTGAAAAAACCAACATAATATAACCGCATTCCCTTTCACTCAATTATTTAAATCGTTCAAATTAACTACTTGTTGTTTGATGACAGTAAAAAAAATCATCGAAGTTTTCAATCATTTATTAGACTTTCATTTTGTAAGATTTATACAAAAATGACTCCACAAAAAAGCGACCAAAATCTTTGAAAGAATAAATCAGAAAAACGTAAATAATTAAAGGAAAAAAAGATTAAGGTCGAACTATGGGAAGCTCGCATATACTTTTGAAAAAAAGGAAACATATAAACTATTAATCAACGTGTTTAAATACACGCTATTAAATACAATACAGTCAAGTTAAACGTATAAATACTTTCACAAGTTTTTAGATTAGCGTTGTATCTCTGTCCAGGCATGTCACAAAGATTGGGGTCACAAGTGTTGGGCCCAGCAGCGGAGCAACCACTGCACCCAGGCACGCAAGCTGATCAGAAAAAACTCCAATATTTCATTATAATATTAAAAAAATGATTAAAATCGCAGTTATTCGAAAGTAACTTTATATGTTACATAGTATTAAAGAATTAAAATGCGCATGACCAGAACGTCATCTGATTATAATAATGTCCAGGCAATTAAATAAAAGTTGTGTGACTTAACCAAATTTTACGAAATAAGTACATTATATAGTCTACATATGTATAGAATCTGTACATATGTATAAAATCTGTGTATATGTATAGAATCTGAATATATATACTATGCATCGGCCTTTAGTTAGCAAATTTCTTATTAGTAAAATTTATATAATTTGGAAGTAATTTATCAAAATTCTTCCCATTTTAAATAGATTTCTAATTTACAATTTTTGGCACTTGCCTCCACATATTCCTGTATTTGTATCGATCCCGGTCCTAACTGCACAAGCCGTACACTCGACCCTTTTATTCTGTGAATTGTATCCACAAGTTCGACAGGTGGATGGGCACACTAATAAAAAACATAGCTCACATAAGACTTATATTCTGTAACTGAAAGTTTAAAAGTTGCTCAAAATTCAGTAAAATGGATTTAAGATATAATATAAATATTAGCTATAACGGATAAACTAGCTATTAGCTATTATTTAACATAGCTATTAGCTATATTGGCTATACAGCTAACAGGTTATATAAGGAATTAATTTAGATAACCTATATGATGTGTTAATATAATTTAGAACATTAAATCATACAATTATTATAAGCTGATTACGAATAACAAGCAGAATAAGAGTGCAACAAATTGTCAATATTAAAGTAAATCATACACAAAATTACAAAATTACAGTGACATTATATACCACTAAAATTTACTAAATACATTCGATTCACGTATATTTTTATTACATCAGGCAAGACATCAGCCAGCTCTCATTTTCAAATTATTTTAAATTGCATTATATTTAAATTTCTCGCAAAATGTATTAAAGGACCTACCTTGGCATATGCCACTATCATCAACTACGTAACCAGTTGCACAGGAATTCGGACTACATTTAATCGACGAAGAAGTTGTATCATACGTACACTGATTGCAATTATTTGGACAGGCTACAGTAACAATGCATCTTTTATTATTCATTTACAAAATTAATAATTTTGTCGGGGCCATTTTGACCCATCAAAATGGCCCCGACAAATCAGCCCAAACTATTAATTCTTAGGGTTTGGGTTGGCGTTAGGATTCGGGTTAGGGTTAAGTTTGGGTTAGTGCTAGGATTAAAAATAGGATTAGGGTTTGTTGGGGTTAGGATTATTTTAAATAAATTGATGGGTTGTTTGATTGGGTTAGCGTATTCGGGGTTGTTTTGTCAGGTAACCAAATGGTAAATTAATCTAATTGCGTATAAATTATATATAAAACAAGCAAATCTGGTTTTAAAAATGAAAAATTCAAATAGTCTAATACAATTAACTCTTACTTAATCAATAAATGAATAATTACAAAAATACTAATCTATCAAAACAATCGTATTTTTCTGTAATTCACATTTCTATACATTTGATACATTTCTGTACATTGTATCAATTTCTATGCATCGTATACATTTCTATACGTTGTATTACACATATCAAAGAATATAATATTTGAATTTGCATAAAAGAGGTTAAGATTTCAACATTTACAACTTGAAAATCAAAGAATAAGTTCATATAAATACATAAAGTAAATGCATTGCAAGAACAAGATGATGTAAACATATAAAGTATAGCAAAATATAAGTTCAAATAAATATATAATATAAATGTACATACCAGTGCAGGCAGCGCTATTAAGCATAAAACCAACAGTGCAACCATTACATACAGATGCACCATTTGCATTTATATTACAAGTTGTGCAACTGGTACCACAACCTAAACAACAATAAATGACATAAAACTTCAATCACTAAAGAAAATTTAGCTACAAATAGAAGTTATTCCATCAGAAAAATCATAACCTTATAAATAGTTTAAGCATGGAAATGAAAGTGACAGTAAATTAAATAAGCGAAATGAAAAAGTTTCTTAAATACAACAAGAATAAATTGAGCAAAAGTTAAGATTTTTTATTTTACTGACTGTGACAGAGCATATCAGAGGGGGCATAGTTGTAGCCATAACCCGAATCACAACCCTGACCGAAACAACTAGAACTGTCGTTGCAGGCCATACATTTACTGATCCCAGTTCCATAGCATGCTGTTAATACAAATTTATATTTATAATATTGAAAGAATTACTAATATGTAAATGTTTCGTTTGTTTATTGTTCATATTTCAATAAGATTAAGAAAATTAAATGTCGATTAACTTCAAAATGTTGATTTAGTAAAAAATATAAATTTGCTACGTTAAAAATGAATATTTGTAATTTTCAATCCAAAAAACTTTGCATAAAATTACAATCTAATCGGTGGTGACTATGTTTAGTTTCAATTGTTCTCAAAAAGTTCACCATATCATTTACTTGCTGAACCCTTTAATAAAATTCTAAGATGACCAGCTATATTTCACACATCATTCGTAGAATACGGTAATCCAGACATTGAACTCTAAATTAAACTGTAAATTAAAGAATAAGAAAATAGCAAAAAAGAATTAATAATAAGAAAATAAAAAAGATCTGGTAATAAGAAGAAACTAACGTTGGCAATTGCTACTGCCGTCCAGATAATTGCCAGGCAGGCAAGCGCCGGTAAGACAGAAAGTGCTGGCACCATTGTAGGAGCAAGATCTACAGTTAGCAGGGCATCCTGTATACAGAAGAATTTGTAAGTTAATAAAAAACATAAATAAACAGGAATTTACACATAAATATGCCACTATTTAAATAAATAGATAGAAAATACAATACATACGAAATGTAAAAGTTATGTTTAACATCCGGATTACCGTATTTTAATGATGTCTCAGACGTAGCTCTCAATTTAAACGTCTTACTAAAGGGTGCAGCTAGTTAGAGAAAATAGTGAGCTATTCGGGATTCGAACTTAGACCAATCTTTCGAATCCAGCGCTCTAACCACTTCTCAAACGGGCCTTGACATAATGATCAAATTCATCTAAAAGTTTACTTCTACAAAGCATATCCGGTGTGGTTGTATCCTGCACATAGCTAAGGTACGAAGAGGCACTGCCACCGAAGCACTTGCCAGCACCACAGACCGTCTTGGTGATAGCAGCAGACCAGGTGCAGTTCAAACAGCCCTCCGCGCAAGCTAACACAAGCATACACGTACACATACACGCAAACAGACAAATAGACATAATGTGACATAAGCTTTTATATGATTCTTTCAAATAGAATCAGTATTATCAAAAATTTAATACTAATCAAATATATAATATAACCAGTAAAGTGGTACTTTAATATTTAATATAGTTAACTTCTTTGCAATAGCTTTAAAGAAAATGATTAAATGAGATACGTAGAAATATAGAGACAATAGTTAAAATAATAAGCTAAAATTAATCAGAAATAAATTTATATAACTTGTCATTTCATTTTTTAATCAAAATAGGCAATATGATTTGACATAATAAAAGCAATACGGTGTTAATTAACGTCAATCATTATAATAAAGAATTGTAATTGATTGAATTATAAATCTTGATCGAATTATAATTCAATTAAGCATTGAAAGTGGTTTTCTAGTTTTCAAACAAACAATTGTTTAGTATCAATTTATTAGCAAATTTTTTGCAAAATTATTAGCAAATAATAAGTTTTGTGAGTTTTCAGACCTATGCAAGTATTGGCTCCAGTCTGTAGAGTGTATTTATCCTGACACGTCTGGCAGCTTGCCACTGCTGTTCCCCCGGCAGAAGAATAGGAACAAGAAGAGCAGCTGGCAGGGCAGGCTGGAACATTTCAACAAAAAAACATTGATAAAAAGATTAAACATTTAAAATGGAGTAATGATTGTTATAACAAAGTTTAAATAAGGAATGATACAGAGATGATATCAAATTTAGAAAAAGATGTAGTTTCTTTTATCGAAAAGAAAAGAAAGTATAATTACACACAAAAATAATAATTATTTTATGATAAAAAGCTTAAAAGACATTTAAATAAAATCACACATCTGATAGTTTAGATTTCAATTTAGTGAAATAAGGTCCAGATACTGAAACTTTCAAAGTGAAAGTATCATTGTTTTAAAATATAATTTTTAAATGCGCTAAACTATAATTAAACAAAATTGAAGACATTTTAAATTCAATTCACCTAGGCATGTTTTATCAGTGGATAGTTGTGTAGTTCCAGTTGAACATTGACTGCATGCAGCTTTATTTGCAGAGTCAAGAGAACAGCTCAAACATTTATCATAACAAGCTGCAATGAAAATAACATCAGTTTAAGTTTAAATTCATTCCTTTATTCTTAATTTATTATTTTATTTATTATTATGTCAATTTACAATTTTTCTGTCGAATTAAAGCAGCTATCAACTTACTAAAGGGTGCAGCAAGTTAGAATTACGATTAGCTTTACAGGAATCTAACAGTCCGGTGCTTTACCGCTTCACAAATGAGCACCAAATTTTGTACAAATATTAAATTGTGACATTTAAGTATTTGTACCGATGCATTTGGTTGTTGGAGTTGAAACATTGAGCATTGCATACTGAGATGTACAGGTCCCACATCTTAGGTTACCATTTGCATCAAATGAACAAGTGTCACACATATACGGGCAAGCTGAAATAATCAAAACAAATATTGCAGCGACCCCTCAAACTATCCAAATCGATCCTACACGTTTATTCTTAGTATTAGGGCTGGAATTAGGGTTAAGTTATATTTAAGAATAGGAGTTTTATTATCATGAGTGATCTGTCAGGTTAGTGTATGCTATAATCTGGGTTGTTTTGCAGAAGAAGGTTTTTAGAAAGTTACAAAGTTTCGTTGATTTAAATATTATCAGTCGATGGATTAACTAACCAACACAAATAGCAGTTGTTGCGGATGTAGATTTAAGCGTGTATTTAGGAGCGCATGATTTGCAAGTAGATGTACCAGTTGAACAGTCAATACAATTTGGAATACAAGCTGTCAAATAAATATACTACAAAGATTAATATCCTGTAATATATTACAGTAATTGCAATATATTACAAACTGTAACTATAATATATAGCAGTAATGTAATATATTACATTATAACCTGTAATATATTACATTATAACCTGTAATATATTACATTATAACCTGTAATATATTACAAAGAATAAACATAAATCAAAAGATGAAATCATTTTGTAGACAATTTAAACCAAAAGATGTAACTTTTATTTCATTGTTTGGTGATGGTTGTTTTTTCAAGCCAAATTGTAAAGATATACAGAGATCATAATTAATGAATTAATCAATCGATTTAATCAATTATTACCTCTTATTATATTATTATTATTATTATTATTATTTAACTAATTTTCTAGACATATTACTACAAAATTAGACTTATTAATATTGTTTATTTATCGTTTGCAAAATAGTTCGTGAATTTATAACACCGATTTATAACAATAAAGTTTAAAAAATTCAAGATTAATTTCTAAATTTAACGTCAAATTAAATCTAACATTTAGATGTAAATTTCTTACAATAAAATAACCAAAAGTAAATCAAGACAAAATACTGCGATTTTAAAATAAGAAATCAAAAGTTTCCACAAACTGTCGCATTTAGAAGTTGAAGGATTAAAGTTGAACCCAGGTTTGCAAGTGGCATCACAGCGGCCTACTTTTGTAACAAGGCATCCCCCCGCACAATTAATATCACAGGCTGTGAAATAAAATTATAAATAAACATTTAATGATACAAAAATACGACGTAATAATGCGATAAATTAAATACGATGATATGATACAAAGATACATGGAACGAAATAATACAATAAAGAAAACAAACAGTCAAAATCCTAACCTTAATCAAGATGAAAATAACAGAATAAACACTGAAATAAATTGAAGAAAAACTGAATTTAGATATGACCAGTAAACTTTTAAATAGAAAAATTGAAATCAATTGATTATATGGTAGATAATCTACTTTACATTATAATATGAACAAAAGCAAGTAAGAGGTGCAATTACTTACCATCACACGTGTCCAGTGAGTTTATGACAGAACCAGCTGAGCATCTCTGTCCATCACATTTAGTTATGTCCACTGTACAATAGTCACAGCCCTTAGGACAAGCTGTGCAAAAATTAAAAACAAAAAAATTATAATTATAATGTCAATTGCAAACATTAATTTCATTTAGAATAGAGTGTTACCAGTCAAAACAGACCAGAATATTATTTCTTAGGGCTAGGATTTAGGTTAGAGTTAGAGCTAGGGTTAGGGCTAAGTTTAAGGTTAGTTAGGGTTAAGGTTATTAAATGAATTGACGGGCCATTTTGTCGGGTTAATGTATTAATTTTCAACACAGTTCACGACCTTTAACACAAAATACATCACTCGTATTTTATAAGTTCATATATCACTAAAATGGACTTTTGTGCTGATGTGATGTTATAAACCGTACAAAATCAGTAGAATTTTGTAAACTTTGACATCGAATTAAAAATATAAATTTACAGATTTAGTTTAAAATACAGACCACTGCATGTGATGTAATCTGATTGCAATTGAAAGCCAAGTTTACACACATCACACTTCCCTGGACCATTATTTACGCAAGATGAACAGTGACTTGAACAGGCTGTAACAGTTTAACGTTAAATAAACTAAATATTGGAAAAGTTAAACTTTAAAAACATTGAACAAAGTGTTAAATAATATAAATAATTAACGTGTTGAAATAGTTATAATATATTTAACAAAAGTTAATATTAAACAAGTAATATCATAATAGCGAAATTGAATTGAGTTAAACAAGTATAAACACATTAAAAAAGAAGAGCTTAGACTATATAGCTATCAATAGCCTTGATAAATGCGTATTGAGAAATGTTTTGTTTTTAGAAAAGTATTAAGCGGAAACAAATTTACCAAAACACGAAATTGAGAAAAATTACTTGAATTTTAATAATTAAACTATTAAGCGAAAACTGACCCAAGCATGATTTGTTAGTGGCGAGATAAGCGAACCCAAGGTTGCATTTCTGATCGTCACAGTCCCCTGCCCCTCTCGTCAGGCATGACTGACAATTAGCCGTACAGGCTAGAGTATAAAAAATATAATAGTCACATATTTTTTATTTTTTATGAACATACAAAAGAAACAAAGTAAAAAAAGCCCCCCTCATAAAAATGTGAACTGTTATGTCATGTGACGTCATGTGAAAATGATGTAATGGACTAACCTATGCATGACATAGACGCACTGCTGTACACGTAATTAGGCATACAACTGTTAGGGTCACATGATGTTGGGCCGCTGCCTATGCAGCTAGCACAGCCGGCCGGGCATTCTGAAATAAATAAATGCACACTATATAAAAACATCAATAAATGAAAACAAGTGTAATTATTTTGTACTTTAAACTTGCACTTAATGAAACAATACGCTAAACTTGTTTTTATGATCAATATAAAATATTTATCGAAAGAAATAGTCATAAAATATCGACAGAAATATCTTTCTATAATGGGGTTAAAGTTAGGATTAAGGTTAAGATTTCGATTGGATTTGTCATGAATATTTTTATCGGTAGACATCTTTTAGCATGCAAATAAAATATCATTTGAAATCATT
The DNA here is from genome assembly GCA_034700105.1 of Oconnorella tubifera. Lineage (NCBI taxonomy): Eukaryota > Metazoa > Annelida > Clitellata > Enchytraeida > Enchytraeidae > Oconnorella > Oconnorella tubifera. The sequence continues at coordinate 1,792 of JAQIXG010001831.1, read as the reverse complement.
TCACTTCAATTTTTAAATTACGAATAAAATATAACAAAGAATGTAATTTATTAAAGTTTATAAATGTAGAGAATATTTAGTAAGTCTCACGTTGACAGACAAGAGCTGGGGGGCTTGCAGGGGGGGACGCGGGGGGGTTGGGAGTCCAAACCCAGGCCTGGGCGTATCCGTTTGCACAAATATCGCATTGTCCATCTCCTTCACATGTATTCTTTAGACAGTTAGTGCTTAAGGCGTCTGAATATAATGATAATAGAATCATGGCTAATCATTGATAATCATTGCTAATGTTTGCTAATCATTGATAATCCTTGCTAAATGTTTGCTAATCATTACTAATCATTGCTAAATGTTTGCTAATCATTGCTAATCATTGCTAATCGTTGCTAATCATTGATAATCATTGCTAAATGTTTGCTAATCATTGCTAATCACGGTGAATCATGGCTAAGCCTTGCTACTCATGGCTAAAAGTTTATCAATTATTGAAATTATAACTAAATACTCATCAATTTGGTCTATACAGCTGAAAGTTTAAACTTGATTTATCTTAAACAAATAGATAGACAGACACACAGACAAACAGGCAGACACACAGACAGAGAGACACTCTAGTGAAAAAAAACTCAAAAGTTTGAATTGCAAATAAATTCCATAGAAACTAGTTTTGAATCTGTACTTAAAAATGAAGCCAAAATAAATAAATAAAATTGAAGGTAAATAAATTGAGTCAATTTGACTTACAATCACAACCCCCAGACCCACTGATTGAACACTTGCTGCACCCTTGAGCACAACCTGGAATAATTACGAACAGTAATGAACTATTTAATTGCTCTTTAACTGCATTTACATTTTTGCAGTAAATAAAAATCGATACAGATTTAAATGTAGTATTTTAAAAACTTAATCAGTTTTGGTTACTTACGAACGCACGCATTGTTTACAATGCTGTAGCCTGCAGCGCATGAAGTACAACCAGACGATGTGCATGTTATACAATTTGATGAACATCCTAAAATAAGCAGCATAAAATAACGATCAAATTACAGCATAACGCCGTAAAATAATGGCCAAATTAATGAAATTTAAAGAAAAGACAGATATCTCGAGAAAAGTATCATAGACAAACTGCCCTATGATAATATAAAAAGAAAACTTTTAATAAATTGAATAAATTTGAATAGATTCAATTTTAAATGTAAAAACACCGCAAAATAACAAACCGGTAAAACAGTATAAAAAAACACGTTTCAATGAACGAAATGTAACAAAAACACGATAAGTTAACAAAAACTAAAAGCACAAAAGTATGGATTAACTTGATTTAAATCAATTTAAATCAGTTAAAATCAGTTTAATCTAAATATAAAATAATAAAGGAAACCTGTGCAGGGAGATCCGTAATACCCACTAACGCAAGCAGTACACGTTGTGGCAGTACTGCATTGAAAGCAATTTGCCATACAACCTGCAACGGAAAAAAAGTAAAAGCTAAAAATCAAAAACGAAATTATTTTAAAGTAATTATCTTTTAAATAATTGAAAAATAAATTTGAAAACCAAATTTAAATAAACAATTAACAATTGAATAATAGTAAACAATTGAAATATAACAGAAAATCAAATTATTTAATAGTAAACAATTGAAATATAACAGAAAATCAAATTATTTAATAGTAAACAATTGAAATATAACAGAAAATCAAATTATTTAATAGTAAACAATTGAAATATAACAGAAAATCAAATTATTTAATAGTAAACAATTGAAATATAACAGAAAATCAAA